>VSMD01042077.1:0-110670 GCA_008750895.1 Mirza zaza
TAATCTAATATATATATATATAAAAAAATTAGCCGGGCATGGTGGCACATGCCTGTAAGTCCCAGCTACTCGGGAGGCTGAGGCAGGAGGATCGCTTGAGCCCAGGAGTTTGAGGTTGCTGTGAGCTAGGCTGACGCCACAGCACTCACTCTAGCCTGGGCAACAAAGTGAGACTCTGTCTCAAAAAAAAAAGAGATCAGCATTACTACGTACCATACTTTAAAGATAGGTGGCAATCTTAGGAGATCACAAGTAGGGGAGGGATTATTGTGGCTTGGGGTAAAATCTGCAAGCATGACATCATATTTAGATCCAGAAAGTGCTGAATGTCAAGCAATGCAGACGGGTATGAAAATGCCGTGCTCTAGAAACCGTGCTTGAATCCTGGCTCTAGTGAAGATCAAGACACTGATGACAAAGGTGCATCGGAAGAGTTCGATTAAAAGTACTACGCTGGGGGGGGGGTGGGAAGGAGTAAAGAAAATATTTAAATATATAATTTAAACTATTAACATATTAATCAGTATTTATAAATTAATAAATACCGTGTGTGATTTTAAGTATGTATAAGTAACTACAATAATACATTAACTATTATGCACAGATATTTGTCTATTTCATTTACATCTCGATATGTTTTTATAGCGACAAATATAAAAGCCAACAAAATCTCTTCTTAAGAGCTCTTTGGGTAAATGGGGATGCCCTAATAGCTGGAGTCACCTCACATGCGGTACTTTGTCTTGTATCCACTCCTCCACTCTTACGGAGGTGATAGCTACATTTTAGCTCTCACATGGTTCAGCCTAGCAAATAGTCTGTCCTCAGTCAAAGGTTGTTGAATTGTTGCTGTCATTTTAGAGACAAGAAATAGAAACTTCAATGGGTTAGGAGACTTGGCCAAACCACACAGCTGACAATGGGCAGAGCTGGTCCTGTGATAGTGTCCTGCCCTCCCAGCCAGGGTATAAGCCACTACACAGAGCTGGAGTGCAAGGAAACGCTTCCTCTTAGCCCCTTGGGAAGAGAGCACAGGGCAAAGACTTTACGGAAGCCATAGACGTTCTCTAGCAATATGTGTCATTCCTGGATGTGGCCACTACGCGGGGCGACGCCTCACACACATCAAGTTTGGCCTTTTGCTCATTTGTTATCAATTAACGATAGCGGAACTGGCAACATTGGAGCCCTTGGGTTAGAAATCTCACTTTTTATTTTTTTCCATTTCAGACATTATCTCCTTTTTCTCACATTCTTCTCAACACATGATAGCGGCACTACACGCTGCTGATGCACTGCATGTAAGAAGAGCACTTCCTAAGAACCCTTCACAGGGGACAAGCTCAGTGGAAGACTTTGCAGCTGTGTGGCAATGTAAGAAACGCTAGGGAAAGGGTCTTGGGAGAACAGGCTCTGCAGCAAGGTTGCCAATGCTGCAAGTCGGCGTGCGTTCTAATCACTGACGTTAAATTTAGTCACAGAGGAAGTTTTATTTCAATCACATTTTATTAAGATTTTGGAGATATAGTCCCACGAGTTTAAGAACGTGGCCTTCAAATATTGTTACTGAAAGTTTGGCACTTGTCCCCGAGGAGGCCACATCAGAAGAATGAGGACAAGCGGCTTGAGAAGGAAAGGGAAGTTTATTAATTTGCCGGCAAATGAGGAAGATGGAGGTTCTCATCTTAAAGTACCATCACCCTATCTGTAAGCAGAAACACAGAGCTTTTAAAGGGGAGGGGGTTCAGTGTTAGGTGACTGATTGTTATTTAACTATAGTCTATGGTCCTGATCAACCCCATCTCTGACCCCATCTCCAGCAAAGACAATCTCTATCTCTGCCCAGACAATTCCGTTGAGTCATCGCCTGTCTCCCATGGTACACACACACACACACAAAAGCAAAGAACGTGGCTGGGCGTGGTGGCTCATGCCTGTAATCCTAGCACTCTGGGAGGCCGAGGCGGGTGGATTGCTCGAGGTCAAGAGTTTGAAACCAGCCTGAGCAAGAGCGAGACCCCCGTCTCTACTATAAATAGAAAGAAATTAATTGGCCAACTAATATATATAGAAAAAATCAGCCAGGCATGGTGGCACATGCCTGTAGTCCCAGCTACTCGGGAGGCTGAGGCAGAAGGATTGCTTGAGCCCAGGAGTTGGAGGTTGCTGTGAGCTAGGCTGACGCCACGGCACTCACCCTAGCCTGGGCAACAAAGCAAGACTCTGTCTCAAAAAAAAAAAAAAAAAAAAAAGCAAAGAACACTCCCCTTCCCTTCTGATTACTAGCCTCAGGTAGGGATGTAGATTTTAATTCCCAAAAACAGTGGTTTTAAAGAGACAGTTCCTAAAACGTTTTACCTTTATTCAGGCCATTTTCTCTATTACAATATCACTTTAAGAATTACACTGTAAAGAAATGTTCGCATTCCCTTAAATAAGAAATATACGGAAGACGTGAGTGTGTGTTTAAATCTTCCTCACTTCTGGGCAAGGCGAGCTTTCACAGGCAAGGTCGTCTCTGGGGGATATCGTGGTATAGGGAGTCAGTTGTGAGTTATTTTTTGTCTTGCTGCCTTCCCACCGTTCAACTTCCCACCGTTCACCGTTCAATCAAAAAGTCCTTGAGAGTCTCCCAGCACACTCCCTTCTCCCTTCCTTCCCCTCTCTAGGCCCGCACTGGCTCCCAGAGTCTCCCCCATAGACGTTCCTCCTGCAGCCTCAGCTGGGAATGGCTCATCTCCTTTGAAGGGATCAGTCCCCAGAATGGTAGGTGGGAAGAGACTTCAGTGGGTCCCTTGGTGCGAGTCCTTCTTGTGCGCATGGAGAAGGGCTCAAAGACCAAAGGCCTCAGTCTTCAGGAGGGACACGTCAGGGCAGACTGAGGGAGCCACGTCTGGGTCTCTCAGTGCCTTTCCAGAGCTCAGGAGAGCAACCTGCATGGACAACCCCAACAAAAGGGGTCAGTCCTAGGGATCAAGGGGCCACCCTGCTCTTTATCTTGCCCCCTCCCCCCAGCTGGCTCCAACTGCCCCTCCAAATCCACCTCTTTGGATGGGCCTGGGCGGCCTGCTCACTGAGGTGTGTCTATACCAGAAGAAGGTTCCAGATTCAGGCTGCAGGTGGGGGCGGGTGAGTGCCCTGACTTGTAGAGGATCGCCCGGGCTTGATCCTCATTGTCAAGAACATTTACAGCGACTCCTTTAAGTGTCAACCTTTGAGTTACCGCAAACTTGCCGTTTCAGAGAGACCAAAGGATTAACAAAAGACAGTTGTTAATTCTCGGCACAATTTACAATTTGTTGGCATACACACACCGTTCCTCCCTTCCCTAATTTATATGCGTGTCTCGTTCATAACCCTAACACTTCAGTGGGGTCTCATTGTTCCTGAGACAAAGTCCAGACCGACACAGGCCCTCGAGGTGGGGCCTTGCTGACCTCTCCAGCCTCATTTGTACCCCTGACCCCTTTCTGTGCACTTCAGCCATCGTGTCTTCTCCCTGGGGGAGGCTTTTCCTCATCCCTCAGTCCTAAGCAGGCCCCACTCCCCCTTCCCAGTTA
The DNA here is from genome assembly GCA_008750895.1 of Mirza zaza. Taxonomy (NCBI): domain Eukaryota; kingdom Metazoa; phylum Chordata; class Mammalia; order Primates; family Cheirogaleidae; genus Mirza; species Mirza zaza. The sequence continues at coordinate 3,561 of VSMD01042077.1, forward strand.
CATACTCTCTTTCCACCTGGTGATTTCTGAAGGACTCATGTAATTGTAATTGAACAGTTAATTGAGTATCAGCTGTTGGGTATTTACTCCACATTCACGTCAGCTCCCAGCGGGCAGGGACCACCTCTGCCTTATCCCTGTGCCCGCATAGGCGATGGGTAACAGATAGTTGTTGAATGAAGGATGGGAAAGGTGGGGGCGGGGTGTCTGGGTGAGCACTGAGTTTGGGGAGGGGTCTGCCCCAGGCACGCAGCCTGGGTGGCTTACGAGGGCAGCCAGGGACAGGGCGGAAGGCCACCTGGGGGAGGGAGGCTCCGCCGCCGTGGAGTATTTCATCACTGGACCTTGGACAGCCCTGCTGGCCGGGCTCCTGCAGTGCTGAGTACAGAGAAGCCCCTGGAATGTGGCTTCCTGTGTTCATGTTTTTCTGAGCAACACGAGATTTGAAGGAAAAACAGTTTAGGAGGAATGCAACATTCTTATATTACTTGAAAGTCTGGGAAACGCTCAGGGGGGACAAGACAAGTTAGAGTGGCCAAACTCATTCTTCACCCTGCATAGCCCAAAAGGGACCCTGGTCACCCATGGGCGTTAGGGTGTTTGTGGCTCCAGTTGAGAGAACTCTGCTGGCTTTGGAGTGAGAAAGACGTGGGTTCAAATCTCTATTTTCCCACTTGGTAGATGTGTGAACTCGGGCAAATGACAAAACCTCTCCTTGGGCTTCAATATCCTCTGGTATAAAATGGGCATCATTCCTGGGTTAATATCGGAATTAACAGATCATAAATGAAGTGCCTACATGAGGCACCATAAGTAAACAACAGCTAAAATTACTGCTGGTATTATTACTATGTCAGCTCCTGGAGGGGCTTTGGCCCTGATTCCTGTAAATTTTGACCATCTTTTACTGGGGATTAAATAATAACCCACTGTGAAGCAGGCCATTAAAGCCGATAGGAAGTTTGTTTTTCAAATAATAGAAAACGCCTCTCTTTCAACAGCCCTTTAGTCCTCTTCAATCCAACTGCAGCGCTCATTCAGAAACTTTATGTTTAGGATTACCTCCTGCAATTAACACTCTCTCGGCTTGGCGGGAAGAGAGGCCACCCTGGCTCTGCCATCCCGGAGACCACAGGAATTGCTGTGCGCGCAGGTGTAGGGCCCACTTGCCAGGTAACGTGAGGAAGAACACACGGAGGTGGGCATTCCTGAGCGATGAGTGCGGCGCTTTTTGTTTGTCCGCTCCTTATAAGGAGCGAGTTATCACTGGCTCTACAGAAAGGTCACTGCTATTTCTCTTTCCTCAAATGGCTGAAATCAGCTTTTCTCTCAGAAGGGTGGGGCAGTGATTACACAGGCTGAATATGCCAGTGCTGCACACATCCAACTGTGAGGATGTTGACAGACCCTTGCGACAGAGCTGGGTGTTTTGTCTGATCTCAGGGACAAAGCAGGGACCCTAGACGCTCTCAGGAGACAAGCCTCCCCCACCCCCCCACCCCCCGACCCCAAGAGGCAAGCCAGCCAGAGGGGTCACGTTTGCAACCAGGGACAGCCACAAAGTCAGCAGGGTAGAGAAGGAGCCGGAGCTGTGTTTTCATTCTGTCACAAGCCTTTTGTTCCTCCCTTCCCTTTCCCTTCACTGGCAGGTAGTCCTCGAGACTGCTGGCTGCTGGGAGAAGCAGGGGGTCCAGAAAGAAGTGACACTTTTCCTCCTCTCAGAAGGATCAGCTCTTTACACCTCAGAGAGCAAGGATGTGTATCTCAAGGCCACCCTGCCCTGTGGTCTCTAAAGCTCAAGTCTCGCCTCGCCTCCGCTCTGAACCCCCTGTCCTGCCACCTCCCGTCCTCTGGGCCCTCGCCGCACCGTCTCGCGCCCAGAGCATGATCCTCGCTCACTGTCTGTGGTCCTGTGTGGTTCATGTGCTCTCACGGGCGCTGGCCTGGCTGGTCACAGGCTCCTCACAGGCAGGTACTGTGGCTGCCACTTCATCTGTCACCCGCAGGGCTCAGCCCGAGTGCCGGGCATCAAAGCATCGCTGGGTGAGAGCTGGGACGGATTGTGGGGAGGTGGACTAGGTTACAGAAACCAGAAAGCTGGATGATCCCCTCCTCTGTACAGCTTGTTAAGAATGAGCCCGAGAGATCAACCAGCCCGTTGAGAGCTGGTTGTTCGAAGGCATCTAGGTCTCCTCCGCCCAACACTTGCCCCTAAGTGTCCCTGGAGCTGAGCAGACCCAAGAATTCTACTCTCTGTTCCTCTTACAGGAACTTTCTAGATCTCCCTCCAGGCCCATGGGAGCCCATCAGTGCAAAGGTGCTTGCTGGGCTTAGACATCAGTGCAAAGAAGTGGAGCTACCGTCTTGCCCCCAGGAACATTCTACATCTTTCAGAAGTGAAAACACACACCAAGAGGTACCTCCTTGCCACCCCCATCCCTCTTTCTCCTAACCCTCATGCTGTTTTAAAACTTTTATGGTCTATCTAGTTTTCTGCTGTTACTTTCCACAGCATAGAAACTAAGATCAACTTCCCAATGTTCACTTTCTGGTTCTGTGACATCCTTCACAGACCTCTGGTCTTTGTATGGGTTTTGTTGTCAATCACTGTAGGAGTAGATAAGAATAACCGGCATAGAGAAGTTGCAAAGTCCCCAAATCTTTACTTTTCTCCCCTGCTGATAGAAGTGAAATTGGCACACTTTTCTGGACAACAAATTGGCAATACTGCCTTCAATGGTTCATGTGCTGTGGCCCTTCCCTTCCCCCTCTCTGGTCCTTTGCGACCTGCATGTGGTGCCCTGTCCACAGGCGAGCTCCCCTCTCTGGCCCTGGGCGGCTGCAGCGTGCCAGGCTGGGCTGAGCTGCCGCCCTAGCACGAGGCACTAGTACTGAAGAGATTATGGCATCTGAAACCTCCCCATTAAAAAACAGAACATTTGTAATAATATTGAGGAACATTCCATTGATGTTCCTAGAAAAAGGGTCTCTAATTTGACTGATTAGAACATGAAGGAGCTTAAGAAATCTCCAAACAGTTGGCTGCTTACATAAACAGAACGGCTGGACAAGCTGTGAAATGCCCCGATAAACTATGTAAGGGCATCTATAGCAGAAAGAAAGTTTGTCATCTTTTTCCAAATCCCAAGTCAGTGCCCTAGAAGTGGGGGCTGCAAATCAAGAAAATGAACTGGTTTGTGCAGACCACACATTTCAAAAATTAGGATAGTTGAATATATCTGGTCAACTAGAGTGATTCTGGTTATTCAGAGCCAGAAAGCTTATCATCAAAATATAGTGGGTTTTTTTTTCTGAAATTTCTCAGGACCATGAAACAGTGACACAAGTTTTGCAGAGCTCGAAGCCACATAAAGAACCCACTAATGAAATTATAACAATCTTCTTCTTATTGAAGTGGAAAAATATGCAACAGGAGCAGCTTCAACTACAATGAGGTGAAAGTATACTATGAAGATCTTTCATGTGGGGACGAGAGGAACTTCCCCTTCACCCCAGAAGGTTCTCTGAAAGATCAACCCATAAGAAGGCAGATTAGTAAGAGAAAGAGGTTTATTTCCCACATGCAGAGGGAGAATCACAGAGTGATCACCCAATATCCCAATGGGGTCCAGAAATTTATATACCCTCATTTTAAAGGGGTGGGGGGAGATGAGAAATATAGGTAATTCCGTTTAGGGGCAATAAGTGGTTACTAGGGAGGATGAGTGGATGGGAGGAAACAGATTGACTTGTAAATGATTCTCTTTGGAAATTAAATTAACCTGAGAGACAGGAATTATTTTTGAAATGATTTGGGCCAGGTCTGGTTGCATTCTTAATCTTCTTTCCTGCCATATAGTGAGATACCAGGGAGGGGAAGGGAAGGCAATTGTTCCTTTTGACAGGTCCGTCTGGTTTTGTGCAGATAAGAAGGAAAGCCCCTTCCAAAGCTTATTGATCTATAAGGGTCTTTAATTCAAAATATTCTTTATACCAAGGAGTTATATTCTGGGGTGAAATTTCCTGAGTTCCTTCATTCAACTTTGTTGCATTTGGGATTTATATGGTTATTTGGTTACATTATTTAAGAACTACTGGGTCTTAATACAATCCTGTATATTGCGTAAGAATATAATTTACACTATGTGAAAAAATAAGACAGGGCATGTTATTGGGAACCACAAAGACCAATCCTTATTAATTTTTTAAAGATTATGTTTTATAAGACAACACTTAAATGTATGCGGCTATTTCCTTATGTTGAAAGACTTTGAACATTTAAAATATTATGGCAAGGCTGGGCACGGTGGTTCATGCCTGTAATCCTAGCACTCTGGGAGGCCGAGGCGGGCAAATTGCTCAAGGTCAGGAGTTCGAAACCAGCCTGAGCAAGAGCGAGACCTCGTCTCTACTATAATAGAAAGAAATTAATTAGCCAACTAATATGTATAGAAAACATTAGCAGGGCCTGGTGGTGCATGCTTGTAGTCCCAGCTATTTGGGAGGCTGAGGCAGCAGGATTGCTTGAGCCCAGGAGTTTGAGGTTGCTGTGAGCTAGGCTGATGCCACGGCACTCACTCTAGCCTGGGCAACAAAGTGAGACTCTGTCTCAAAAAAAAAAAAAAGAAAAAATATTATGGCAAATAATCGATATTAAAATTGTTTTGTCCGCATTGAGTTATAGTGCATGCATAATGCCTTAATTATTGATAAGCCAATGTGTTATACCAATATCTGCTTAAAAAAATTTAAAACCAACCATACTTGTGGCATGATAAAACCATGGAATTGAATCAGGGGTTTACATTCATGTAGAATGTTGTTGTTGAAATTTATTCTACTTCATTTTTAAAACCTGAGAATATTTTTAGTATCTCTGATTTTTTTTTTTGCCAGAATGACTGTGTCATGTGTGTATATGTTATTGTTAACAATAACAGCGGTTCATGGCCCGCTGCTCAAGGGGAAGCCAATGCATTGAGACAGCAGGGGTTACAGCAGAGAAAGAGTTCAATATCACAGGCACCGTGCGAGGAGACAGGAGGAAGTTCTCAAATCCCTTGCTCTGAGAATTTGGGAGAAAGGGTTTTGAAACATAGTTTGACAGGCAAAGTGCTAGGCAATGGGGTCTCCTAATTGGCTGGGTTTGGGGCAGAACCATAGGGGTGTATAAATCATCTTCTTTGCTGAATCTGTTCTTGGGTGGGGGTCACAGGACCAGTTGAGTCAGTTCCTCGGTACGGGGCCTCTCGTCGGGGTGGGTCAGCTCCACTGGAATACAGGGCCTGGAAGACATTTTAAAAACCAGCCTTAGGTTTCACAAGGGTGATGTGATCTACGGGACCAATGAAGAAAGACTCCTGAGTAGTAAACAATTATAGGAACACAAGCTAGGGAACAGTGGCTGGTTATATATATACATATTTCCCCACCACAGTTCCCACCTTGTGGCCCTTTATTCATTTCATAAAGGTGGTTTCATTATCACTGTGTTCAAGAAAAAGATTAATAAGTATTTGTATGAATGCTTAACTAGAAATGTCCATGGAGTTGGCTAATTTATATTCACTTTTTATTGTATGCAGATTTCTAATACTTCTGGTTCTGTATAATTTAAGCTCTCTTCCTTTGAACAAATTCACTAAATATTCTTTTTAAAAGTTCATCTGCTTTGGTTAGTCAATCCCTCTGCAAAATTGGAAATGAACAGAAACATGCAAAATACTCAGAAACACAAAGATTTATGCACAATGATGTTAAAACAGAAAAAACTCTACTATTATTTTGAAGCTTGAAAATGATGTCTTTAAAATTTTTTAATGATATGAGAAAATGCTCAAAATATAATGTTAGGTGAAAAAAGAAAAAAATGACAATACACATTCTCAACCACAAAATTATATGTGTGTGACTATATATAAGTTTGTGTGTGTGTGTTATGATATTAAAGAAAGTATGCCAAAATGCTGACAGTGCTTTTTTATGAGTGTTGGGAATATAGGCAATTTTAATTTTCTTTTTTAGGATGTTCTGTGTTTTCCAAAATATCTATAATCATAGTTTTCTCTGTAAGAAAAAAACTTCACATGAAAAGAGAAAGTGAAAATAAAAAAGCATGTTTAGAAATGTCCTTGTATAATAATCACTAGCATAAAACAGGGTGATTACTGGGTACAGGTGCTTTACACAGATCTCCCGTGTGGTCTTCACGACAGCAATGGGACGTGGGCGTTAGTGCCCCTGTTTTCTAGATCTAGAAGATTAGGGAGGGCGAGTCTGTTATTCAAAGTCACACAGGTGATGTCACATCTGTCTGATCCGACCTGGGTCTCACAGACGTGTGCTAAGAGCATCGCAGGCACAGGCTGCTCCACGATTCCTCGCCACGTGCGGCGCTCACGCACCACAGTCTTGACCCCAGGGCAGGGTGAGCAGCAAATGAAAGTACTTAGGTCCAAAGGCCTTGATGTGTCTGTCTGTGGTGCTTTTTATTTTTTATTTATTTATTTATTTAGAGACAGAGTCTCACTGTGTTGCCTGGGCTAGAGCGCCGTGGCGTCTGCCTAGCTCACAGCAACCTCAAACTCCTGGGCTCAAGCGATCCTCCTGCCTCAGCCTCCTGAGTAGCTGGGACTACAGGCATGCGCCACCATGCCCGGCTAATTTTTTCTATATATATTAGTTGTCCAATTAATTTCTTTCTATTTATAGTAGAGACGGGGGTCTCGCTCTTGCTCAGGCTGGTTTCAAACTCCTGACCTCAAGCAATCCGCCCGCCTCAGCCTCCCAGAGTGATAGGATCTATGGTGCTTTTTAACTGTCACATGTTGGATTACAGCAGCCCAGACAGGGACCCTTAAAACCCCTCTAGATTCTCACCTTCTTCCGATGAGAAGTCAGTCTCAGAGATGAAGAAAATCTTTTATTTATTAGAAGTTGCCTGTACTAAAATGAGTCGAGTTATCTGTGTGGGTGGAAATTGGTTTGGTTAGAAATTGAATTCTTGATCTGCATCCAGTCTTTTCTAATGATCCATTTAAGGAAAGGGAAATACTCCCACACGAGTGGAGTTTACAAAGTCTTGAGAAACCTGTAACTCTTTGAGTTTATCTAACAAATGAGCCCGTCCCTGACTCAGCCTGCTCAAGTCAGGAGGCTTGCGGGAATGCAGCGAGCTGCCTAAACAGATATGAAAGCTCCTGATTTCATCACCAAAACTTCTTTTCTGAAAGGCAGCCTTGAGCTACGACAGGAAGACCAGCGTGGATACCTGCCGCAGGGCACAAGGCTGCCTGAAGCCACTGCTTCCCTGTTATGCACATCAGATTGCCCCGTGACCCCTCGTCCCTCCTACCCTCACTGTCACTACCCACTTCCCTACCCCCACTTCCCCTAAAACCTATTTGCTGGGTGGGCCTGAAGTCTCTTTGATAAGGACAAAGGTTTTTGTTCATGGTTGGAGAGACAGCCTAAATCAGCATGCATACCGCAAAATATGGCCCAAAGTCCCACCAAGCTGTCAGAGGAGTGGGAGGGGAGAACGTGAGCTGGGGAGGTAGTGACGTGGGGGAGAGTAGAGGCCCCGGAAAGGGGAACTCAGGGACAAAGGCAGCGTGTCCCTGCCTCAGAATTACATCAGGGTTGGTCAGCTCTGGCCCGCAGTGCCTGAGCACATTTCTGCCCTTGGCACCCCCTGCCAACACAGAGCACCTCCATCGTTCCTGCTCCTTGGGCCCAGAGAGACCCAGACATGTCTGCAAGAAAGCAGGTACCCTAACTGGCGTTTCATCCATCAATGTCCTGGACGTAAGGTTCGCAGTACGCTGTGGTGAAGAGAGCCATGAACTCTGTAGGCATCATTTAATTTTGGACAAATCACTTTACCTCTCTAGGCCTCAGTTCCCTCATCTGTAAAACAAAGTTGTTAAACTAGGAAATTTCCAAATTTCTTTCCAGTTCTAAAAGACTGCTGTCCTCTCAAATAATGCCCAATAGACCGCCCCTGCTCAATTCCACCTGATCTGGTCCTCTGAGGCTCCGCCTGTCTACAGTTGATTCGGTGGGTAGCAGGGCTTCCTCACTTCACAAGACCTATCTGGGTTGTTGGTCTTTATTGCTAACTGACTACGCGTGACCTTGGAAAACCTCTGCAGGCTCCTCCTCCATTGCTGGAGATGAGCAATAGGTCCTGCCTGGCAGAGTCAGTGGTAGGTTAGAGCTGGTGTCTGTACAGTGATTAGAATAATGCCTGGCTCATCACACGGATGCTCCTGCCATTGGCTCTCTTTCTTCCTGCTTGCTGTCTGAGTCATACTGGGCTATCTATGCTGGGAGAAGGGAAGCCCAAGAACTACTCCAGAGTAGGCTCAGTTAGGCTATGAGCCAAGTTGCTGTAATAAGGAGACCCCAAAAATACAGTGGTCCAAATATGTTCAATTTTTTTTTTTTTTTTAGAGACTAGGTCTTGCTGTATCCCCCAGACTGGCCTGGGCTTAAGTGGTCCTCCCACATCAGCCTCCCAAGTAGTTGGGACTATAGGTATGCACCACTGCACCCTACAAATGTAATTTCTGTCTTATAAACAGTCAGAGGAAGGAGGTTGGTGAGCAGCTATTCTCTATGAGACCTGTTTTCCACATTCCACTCTTCAAGACGAGCTCAGGGCCCACCTCCCTGGGAGACCTGGAGCCCTCTCATCCACAGAGGTCACATGTCCCTAAGCGGGCATTCACCATGCACCACCCTGCTGTGCTAGATGGCTTTTCAGGTGACGTTATGACTCTTCTGCTTGCTTGGGAGCTTCTCAAGGTCAAGGATCATCTTCATCCCCTCCCCCACTCCTGAGATGTAGCCAGCATGGGGCTTAGCACATGGGAGGCTCCCAGGTGGGTCTGACTCTGAATATATGCATTGCTGGGACCTTAGGCAGCCGTGGTCATGAAAGCCGAGGTCTTTGCCTAGTCATCACCACATGGCATATTTTTCAGCTTAATTACCATGCAGTTTCTTCATATCTTCCAATAAATGAAAGAAAATAAGTGTGTATCTTTGGGTGTGTGGGTGTGAAAATTAACTCTCATGAAAGTCCTTGACTTACCACAAAAATTCAAGAAATGTACTTCTTGCACATGGACACAGGGAAATAGTAATCTTCCTGTCATATGCAAATTAGGAGCCCTTGGACAAAAGAGTTGGCCGTGATCTCCAGTGGAGTGAATATTTGTATTACTGTAAATTTTATAGAATCAAGTTTCTTAGTGGAAAAACTTACTGCAGTCCTCAGTTTTGGTAACTGCTCCTGATGTAACAGCTATGGCTAGCTGTCCCAAATAGCAACGTAATTCAGTCATCTGCCCTGATGTTTATTTCATGATTGTACATTGAAGAAAAACGCACAGTGCTCAAGTGAGCTGGTCAGTGGCCGTCTACTGAGATATTTGATAGCTGGCATGGGGGCGCATATTTTATTTCAACTGCTTTGAACATTTTCAGAGTAGTATTCTTGTGGGCACTCTCCAATAGACCCAACTCTAAGTTCCTTCTTTGCAGCCTCTTGGTCCTGCCCACTGCTGCTCCTTTAGCTCATTTTTGCAGTACATGAGATATTACGTGTCCTTGTTTGGCACTGTAATTTTTATACATATGTGGCAAGGCTTCTGCTTTGGCTGCTGGTTGAAGCTGAGGTCTCTACCCTCATCCAGCCTCATAAACAGAGATACCTCCCTCTCACAGTTGTATGGGTTGTGTACTGCATTACTCCAAGAAGTGCATTTATTTACGTGAACCATGATGGCACCTCTAAAGCTGTATTGGTACAACCTCCATGACACTCCAAGACAGCCCCGTTCTCGTAGACTACCTGTCCATTTCTCGCAACTCTAAGCTTGAACTCTCTGCCATTTAGCGGTTAATGATAGCTTCCTTGAAAGTCACTGGCCCAAGAGCCATGAGGGTGTCTGTTCCTGGATACTCCAGGTCAGTTCCTGGATCTGTGCAGACTGATAAAAAGGTGCATCTCTGGACGGCATTGTTCTGGCCCTGCTTTTACATAATTATGCTCTGTTGCAAGGCATCGCTGGCTGCATGGGAGAATGTGATAAGAAAGACTTTGATCCTTGTTCCACAGTTCTCGGACACTCTGAATTGAGGACCTTGCTCACAATATTACAGCATCTTAGGAAGGGCTCACGTGAGAAACTCTTCTCAGGTCTTAGTATCAGGAAGAGTTATTATGTTTTTTCCTGAACAGACAGTTTGATTCAATTTTATAGTCGGACACTGTGACACATATAACTGAAGCTGCTTCCACGTGTGTATTGACTGTCAGAAAGCTAACAGGCAAGCAGGTGGCTCAACACTAACCATTAATAGTATCAAGACCTCAAAGCATGTGCTTTATGTCCTTCCTTCACTTCTACCTTCATCTGTATTAATTAATGCAACAAACAGTTACTAAGTACCTACTACCTGCCAAGATACAGTGCTGAACATAAGAGACAAAAGTTGCTACCCATAAGAAGCTTACAGTCTAGCAATGGATAAAGAAATCATAAGCGGGCAAGGCGCACTGGCTCACGCCTGTCATCTTAGCACTCTGGGAGGCCATCACTTGAGCTTAGGAGTTTGAGACCAGCCTAAGCAAGAGCAAGACCTAGTGTCTACAAAAAATACAAAAATTAGCTGGGCGTGGCGGTGCCCACCTGTAATCCCAGCTACTGGGGCGGAGAATCACTTGAGCCCAGGAGTTTGAGCCTGCTGTGAGCTATGATGATGCCACTGCACTCTAGCCTTGGTGACAGAGTGAGACTATGTCTCATAAAAAAAGAAAGAAATTATAAGTGTGTGTGTAATGTATGCATATATATATATGGCTGTGATAAAGAAGTAGATTCTAAATAGGGTGGAGGTCTGGGAAGGACTTACTGAGAAGGTGCTATTTGAAAAAGCCTGAGGAGGTGAGGAGAGTGCCGGGGGATCCTGGGGGAAAAGCATTCCAGAGATAGAGAACAGTGGGTTCAAAATCCCTGAGGCAGGAGTGCCAGGCTGCAAGAAACAGCTAGGAGGCCGGTGTGGCTGAAGGGGAGTGAGGGAGGCAGGGGTAGGGTCCGGGACACAACCTGACGCAAGATCATGTGCAGCTGTGGAGGCCTTTGCTGCACTTGGACCTTTATGCTGCACAGGACGAGAGGGCTCTGAGCAGAGGAGTGGCATAACTAAAAAGTGTCACTCTAGCTAATGAGTTGAGAACAGACACAAAAGACACAGTCAGAGGCAGGGTGACCAACCAGGAGACAATGGCAGGAATTCAGAGGTGATGGTGTCTTGAGCCAGGCCGGTAGCCGGTGAGAAAGGGCCACATTCTGTTCTGGATCATAGGATTTGTTGACTTATGCAATGTGGGGATAAAAAAGGGGGAGAGCCAAGGATGACTGCGAGGTTTCTGGCCTGAGAAATAGGAAGGAGAGAGTGTCTCTAAGTACATGCTCTCCCACAAAGGAGACTGTGGGGCAGTGGGTTTGGACGTGCTAAATGTGAGGGGCCTGTTGGAGTCCGAGTGGGGATGAGCGAGCTTGAGTCCCGAGCAGACAGCCAGGCCAGATAGAAGCACACTGCTGCTGTTTGGGGCCGTGGCGCTGGGGGTAGGGCCAGGGGAGTGTTGGTAGAGAAGAGGCCCCCTGATTGAGCCCTGGGACCCTACAAAGCTAAGAGTTCTTTTAAACATCCTATCCGTTTTTATGAGACAGGGTCTTGCTGCATTGCCCTGGCTAGAGTGCAGTGGCATCATCATTGCAACTTCAAACTCCTGGGCTCAGGTGATTCTCCTGCTTCAGCCTTCTGAATAGCTGGAATAACAGGTGCTCGCCACCACGCCTGGCTAATTTTTGTATTTCTTGTAGAGATGGGGTCTTGCTCTTTCTCAGGCTGGTTTCAAACTCCTGACCTCAAGTGATCCTCCTGCCTCAGCCTCCCAGAGTGCTAGGATTACAGGCATGAGCCACTGAGCCTGGCCCTAACCTCTTTTTTTCTTTTTAAAATCTTATTTCCTAGGCTGATATTTAACAAATCTTACTGTATTTTATTCATTTCCATAAATCTCCTTAAATTCTTTTTAGAACAAGTCAAATATAGTTGAAACAGTGCAGTAGAAGTAACATCATTTCATCCATTTAAGAAATATTTATTAAGAGCCAATAACCCGTCAAGCATTAGGAGCTAGGGATAACCAGACAAAGTGCCTGCCCTTGTGAAACTGATATTATAGTTGAAGGGAATAATAGATACTTGACATGTAAATAACCACATAATTAAGTTAATGTCCGATTGAAACAGATAAGATGAAGAAACTAGAACAGATGAAAGGGTGGAGAGGAGCTCAGGACAGGGAGTGGTGACTTCCCTGAGGACGTGCTGTTGGAACCGAAACCTAAGTGATATAATAAGAAGGAGCCATGCAGTGTTCTGGAGGAAGAGCATTCCAGGCCTGGGGAGCAGCCAGTGCAAAGGCCTGGGATGGCAGAGTAGGCTGGGGCTGGGATGCAGTGAAGTGGGGGCCATGTAGGAGGGAAGGTCAAGGGGAGAGAAGGGGTCATGCTGAGCCTTGACAATATGGCAAGAATTTGGCTTTTATTTTAAGTGCATTGGGAAGCCACTGCAGATTTCTCAGCAGGGGAATGACATATGACATGAACTGCCCTGCCTGCGGGGCATAGAATGGCCTGGAAAGAAGCAGAGAGACTGGCATGGAGGCTGCTGCAGTGGGTGAGGAGTGGGGCGGGGGCCGGGTGGGGTTGGGGCCGGTGCAAGTGGGCGAGGGGCTGGAGTGCGCTTGGAAGGCCTTGCTCACAGACTGAAAGAAGGAAGAGAGGAGCCAAAGCTGACTCCTGGGGTCTGGCTTGAGCAACGGGGTGAGTGTTGACGCTGTGGAGGACATGGGCGAGCCGGAAGAGGGGTGGGTTGCGGGGAGAAAGCAAGAGTTCTGCTTTGGCTATGTTAAGTTTGAGATGCCTGTTAGTCACTTTGCAAAGAAAGTCACACATTCATTCAATTAATATTTGACGGGCGAGTGAGCAGAGGCCAGCCCTTTGGGGATGAGGAAGACCAACCCCAGAACTACAGACTGGCAATTCAGAATGATGAGGTTATGAATAACCAGCTACAGGAAGCAGTCGCACCACTGTTATCTCGGTCACTCATCTCAGCCACCTGCCCAGGTGTTGGCTGGGAACTGTTATCTTTATGGGTGACTTGCTTAATGTACCCAAGCCCAGAGGCAGATTCAGCACTTGTTCCTGTGGCTTCTCATCCCCCGGCTAGTGTTCGTCCCCCCCCCCCCACTAAGCTCTTGTCACTGTGCTGCCTGGCACCTGTGAGTGCACTGACAGGTGCCCAAGTGATGTGGTACCAGCCCCAGCCCCAGTGACTCTGGCCACACGGCAGCTCTGGGACCCAATTCCAGCCTAAAAGTGGCCTGGGCCAGCAGTAGACAAGCTGAAACTGGCTGGGACTTCCAAACACTGACCAAGTCTGTGACAAGAGCAATGACACCCACAAATAAAGGATCCTCTCCTTGACCAAGCGAGTCAGAAGCACCACAGGGTGGGGGGAGGATGGTCGAGGCTTTGGAATGGAATTCAGTCCAGGATTCTTCTGCAGCAGACAGGCCTCTTTGCTAATTCCCTGGGGCGGAGGGCAGGCGTGGACCTTTTCCAAGGGCAGCGCATGCCTTCCATGCCCCAGTTCCCAAACTTACAATCTCACAACCAGCTTAGCACGTTCCCCTGAGACAATTTTATTTATTTATTTATTTTTGAGACAGAGTCTCACTCTGTTGCCCAGGCTAGAGTGCTGTGGCATCAGCCTCACTCACAGCAACCTCAAACTCCTGGGCTCAAGCAATCCTCCTGCCTCAGCCTCCTGAGTAGCTGGGACTACAGGCATGTGCCACCATGCCCGGCTAATTTTTATATATATATATATGTTTTTAGTTGCCCAGCTAATTTGTTTCTATTTTTTTTTTAGTAGAGATGGGGTCTCACTCTTGCTCAGGCTAGTCTCCAACTCCTGGCCTCAAGTGATCCTCCCACCTGGGCCTCCCAAAATGCTAAGATTTTAGGTGTGAGCCACCACACCTGACTGAGTCTATGCTTTTTAAGTTTGAGGAAGCTATCACAGAGAACTATGCATCTGCCACGTCCAAAAGCCTTCTATTAATACTTCCTGCTGTCACTTTCTGGCTCTCCCCATCAGCAGGGCTTGCGTCCCCAGGCTGAGATACAGGAACATGATTGTATCTAGAATATGCTGTTGCCCCCTTCCCAGAAAGTCTAAAAAGGAGTCTGTTTTGTAAGGGGATGAGCAAACAGCTAGGCCCTTTCTTTTTATTTATTTTTTATTTTTATTTTTTTTTTGAGACAGAGTCTCGCTCTGTTCCCAGGGCTAGAGTGCTGTGTCGCCAGCCCAGCTCACAGCAACCTCAAACTCCTGGGCTCAAGCAATCCTCCTGCCTCAGCCTCCCAAGTAGCTGGGACTACAGGCATGCACAACCATGCCCGGCTAATTTTCTCTATATATTTTTAGTTGACCAATTAATTTCTTTCTATTTTTAGTAGAGATGGGGTCTCGCTCTTGCTCAGGCTGGTTTCAACTCCTGACCTTGAGTGATCCTCCCTCCTCGGTCTTCCAGAGTGCTTGGATTATAGGCGTGAGCCATTGCACCTGGACAACTAGGCCCGTTCTATCACAGACATGGTTTTTGCCTGAGGGCCCAGCAAAGGAAATGAACTTGAAAAAGTTTTAAAATTATTTTCACAAACTAAATGAGTAGTTGAAGAAAGTAAACTAATATGAATAAGATATAAAAGAAACTAATTGGAAGAAACATTATTACTTAAATACCAGCTTGAAAGATATTTATTTGTAGTGAAACACACTCGCCACCACTCCCAGCCTCCTGTGCTAGACGGGCCAGCGCATATGATCCCATATGGACCTCCAATGACCTCATAAGAACAAAGATAAATGAGCACTTTCTTGCAACCAGGAGCCAGAATTTAAACTTCCTTCAGAGATCTCAGGATGACTATCTCACACACAGGATGAGTCCTGGTGGCTGGGGGCTTTATTTGGAGTCCTCAGTTGCTCAATCTCAAGAATTTCAGTGTTCCCAGTCACCAGTTTTGGGACTTGGGGGCTAAATTCAGGGGGGCCTGGAAATAGGCAGTATATCACCAAGATTCTCTAAGCCTAAACTTTATCGGAAACGGATTTGATTTTCACTTATAGAGCAAACTAGGAATTCCCTGGAAATAAGATCACTACCCCAGGGGAAATCCTGCTGAGGGCATTCTGGGAGGTTCCAGAACTTTAGTTGTTTGGGAAATCTGATTCCAAACTTGGATGTCTCTTCTCCATGCATGTTCGCTCATCCAGTGGGTAAGAGTCATGATGAATTTATGCTGCTTTTAGAGCTCATTGTAGTAGAAATCTCAAACTAAGGCAGATTTAAAAACAAAAAAAGCTTGCAGTCTCTCATGGGATGTTCTATTCTCTGGGGGACTTCTGTCAGACGGTGACTGCTGGAACAGCTTGGCCTCTCTGGAAAGCAGCTAGCTAGGGAGGAAGGGGAAGGGCAGTGGCTAGTTGCCGAAAGTGACATTCGCATATTTCGTGAAGGTCTAGGCTGTATTACTTGGTAGCTATGTGGTTTTGGATGAACTACTTAATTTCCATAATCCTCCATTTCTTCCTCTGAAAAACTGTGATAAGGACTGTTACCTGAAAAGGCTGATCTGAAGCACAAATAAACAATGAGCCTGAGAATACTTGATGAGCTGTGAAGTGACAGGTAAAGAAGGCTGGGATATCCTACCCTTTCCTGCCATCCACAGTGGGAACTTCCCTTGCCTTCTCAAATCTCCTCCCAGACCCCAGTCCCAAACCTAGGGAATAACTCCAAGCATTCAACAGTATTCAATAACAGTTTTCTTAACTGGATGAACAAAATGTTGAATAGATGAATAGATTCCATCATTTAACACAGGCTTATTGGGTGCCTATTAAGTTTCAGGGACTGTTTTAGGTACTGAAGAAACAGCTGTGAACAAAACAAACAAACACCCCTGCCTTCATGGAGCTTGTGTGTCTGAGAAGGGAGACCCTATACACGGAAACCATTAAAACACATTGCTGTTGACTGGTGGTTAAAAGTAATGCAAAGAAGGAGGATGAGGGGCCCCAGGGGCAGGGCAGGCTCTCAAGAGATGGGTCGGGGTGATCCTAAGAGCTCCAGTCCACAGTCCCAAAGGCTGAATTCTTTGAGGGTGAGCTGGCTTTCCGGGACTCCTTCTCAAGAGGTGTCATCTTACTCTCCTCTTGGCCATCGCTCTGGTCCTGGGCATCCAGCAGCCAGGCTCAGGTCAGAAGCCAGGCGACAGCTGTGAGTGAAAGCAGTGACAAGCTATGCAGATGGAATGAGACCGGACAGCAGCACTCCAGGCCACCCAACCCTGGAAATTAGATCACCTTGGGAAAGATTCTCCACCTCGGCTGTGTCCAAAAAACCCTGCGCTGTGTTTCCTTAAATAGCACTGGATGGAGATCAATTTCATACACTTCAAAGCCCTTCCCTGTTTGCATTGTGTGGATGACACATTCCTGCCCAAACTCACCCAAACTCACAGCTGCTCATTTCCTAGCAATACTGCCCTAACGATTCTTGCATGGGATGGAATTAATCCTGACACAGAAACACAAGTTTATATTTCAGGAAGAAAAATGTCAAAATTCTTTTTCCATGTCTCCCCTGCTACTCAGCCTCCACCCTAAGCATCCTTACCCAAGTCCATGGGGCAGTACCCTTCCTTCGGCAAGCTCCCACCGCACGATAGCAGAGTGGAGAGCACTCTAGATAAGTCAGTTTTCCCCAGAGCTTACACTTACATGGAGCCACCATGTGCAATTTCTTGACTTTATGGAATCATCTGCTTTCTGCTTCATGACAGCTGTAGGACAAACCTATAGAAAATGACTTAGAATCACTTCAGTCAGGGTAAAAAGGCTTTATAAAACTCTCTGGTCAAGGATGGCAAATAAGTTGTCTCTTGCACTCCAGTTCCACTTGATCTGCGTTGGTCTGTGCTACGCCACGCTGGTCTGTGAAGGAGCCTCCCCTTGCTGGGAAGGCAGTGGAGGGCGGTTGACTAGTGATGTCTGCCATGGACTAGACGTGGTACAGGGCACGCCTCTTGGGTGCTTACCCTCCCTCATCTACTTCCAGCTTCTCATTTCACAAATGAGGAAACTGATATTCACAGAGGTAACTCCATGGAGGTGATATAGCCAATGAGAAGCAGACCCGAATCTAGAATCCAGCCCTCTAGGTTTCCCTTTGAGTGTTGTTTGCAACATCAATTTTTTTGATCTCCCATTCATAAGGTCTGTAGAGGGCTGATTTTACGAGGCAAGGAGAGATTGGGGACCCGGCTGGCTCTGTGTAATACCAGATGCCTGGTGCGTGGTAACCAGCTGCTCCCCTGGTCCCAGCCTGGTTCCTGCCCTCCCTGGCCCTCCCAGTAGGACTGCAGACTGCAAGCTGTTGCAAACCCAGCAGGAAGAATGAAGAAATCCACAGTGATGCCCGGGGGCCTGGATTCTTGGGCCTGGGCCTGAAGTCATTCCCTCTCCCTATAATCATATTGCCTTCATCCTTCTTATCATCCCGGTTTGGGCAGACTCAAACTTGTGATGGTATGCACAGAATCGCTTTTATGTCATTCTCAGAGTGAGGTTGACATAAATTGCATTTATTTCTATTTTGAAATGTAGTCTTCCTAGCTGAACTGATTTATTTTGTGGGAAAAGACATTCATGTGAGGATGTGAGTAGGAGGAAAAAGGGACCAGAAAGGGGTTTTGTTTTGTTTTATCAAGAGATTAGCTTTATTTTTTTAAGAAAATTAAACGAACCCTAGCTCAACTGATATATTTGCCTTTTCCTTGGGACAAAGACCTGGTCTCATGCGGTCATCATCTCCTCCTGAGGCTCTGCTTCCTCACCTCGCCAAATCCCATTCTTCCTTGCATGTTTAAAGTCCTCCTTTGACTTGGGGTAAGACAAAGAAAATTTATTTAGTTCAACATTTATTGAGAGTCTACAATTCATCAGCACTGGGCTTGGCACTGGGGATTCAAAAATGAATACAACAAGGGTCCCACCTTTGCGAAAAAATAAGTGGAACTTACAATGAGCAGGTACAATGAGCCAGAGAAACACAACGGTAGGCTTGTACTCTATTACCTATCTCATTAAATCTTCATCCTAAATCTACTCTTCTTGCGGTCATGAACTGTCCCTTTTGTTCCCCACTCTGTCCCCAGCACCAAATGCAGTGCCTGGCACATGGTACCCAGCAAAGACTGTGACCGAATAACTGATTCCCTACAACTGCTCCACAAGGCGGACATCATTGTTTTCCTTTTTACAGGTGAATACTGAGGTTGGCAGAAGCTAAGCAACCTTTCCCAGGGTCGCACAGTGGTGATGATTTAGGTAATTTGTTTCCAAACCCTTTGCTTCTTCTCCTGTATGGCACCCCAAGTCACTTCACCTTTCTGGACTCAGTTTTCTTATCTGTAAACACAGAGGAGCAGGCTGGATAATCCTAAAATCTGATCAAGCTTGACATTTCATAACCGATGCCTAAAGTTGGTAGTGGAATGCATACACCCGTTTTCCCTGGAGGGTTCCTAAGTGGTTTTTAAAAAACATACATTTCTCCTGCACATGTCATTATACTATCAACTCTTTGAGCTTAATATTTCATTTTGTAACCCATTTATATTACTCACATATTTGTGTTCTGCACTCAAGGACTTCTCAGGCATTTTTATAGTTCATGACTTTCTGTAAACCTACCTTATCTTAGAGACTAAGTAAACCACACACTTCACTTCCCGATACCAAGAATTTTTTTTTCTGTTTTCTCTCAGGGACAGCAGCAAGCTTTGAGTGTTCTGTGGTAGGGCCCATATAATCTCTTGCCTTAAGATGGAGAAAATGTTTCTTGGAAATAATAATTCTTGGTTTTGGAGGGAAAATACACAGACTTTAAAATTTTTGTGGGATCATACAAACAGCAATTATATTTCTAGGCCAGGTATGGTGGCTCATGCCTGTAATCCCAGCACTTTGAGAGGCTGAGGAGGGAGGGTCACTTGACCGCAGGAGTTCAAGGCTGCAGTGAGCTATAGTTGCACCACCGTACTCCAGCCTGGGTGACAGAGTGAGACCCTGTATCAAAAAAAGAGAGAGAGAGAGAGAGAAAGAAAGAGAGAGAGAGAGGGAGAAAGAAAGAAAGAAAGAAAGAAAGAAAGAAAGAAAGAAAGAAAGAAAGAAAGAAAGAAAGAAAGAAAGAAAGAAAGAAAGAAAGAAAATGGGTAAGGCATCTGAATAGACATTTCTTTAAACAAGATATACAAATGTTCAATAAGCACATGAAATGATATTCAACATAATTAGTCATTAGGAAAATGTAAATCAAACTATCATGAGATGGCTACAACAAAAAAGAAAGACAATAACAAATGTTAGTGAGGATGTGGAGAAACTGGAACTCTCCTCCATTGCTGGTGAGAATGTAAATGGTGCAGCTATTTTGGAAAACAGTTTGGCAGTTCCTCAAAAAGTTCAGCATAGAGTTACTATATACCCCAGCCATTCTACTCCTCTCTATATATGTACATGTGTATACACACACACACACACACACACACACACACACACACACACACACTCTTGAGGTATATATTCAAGGGAAATGGAAACATACATCCACACAAAAACTTGTACATGAATGTTCACAGCAGCATCATTCATGATAACCAGAAAGTGGAAAGAGCTCAAGTGTCCACCAACTGATGAATGGATAAACAGTGTGTTGTATTCACATAGTGAAATGTTATTTGACAATACAAAGAGATGAAGTGTTGATTCATGCTACATCCTGTCATCTTGAAAGTCAGCTTGAAAACATTATGCCAAGTGAAAGAATCCAGTCACAAAAGCCCACATATTGCATGATTCCATTTATGTGAAATGTCCAGAGTAGGCAAATTAATAGAGACAGAAAATAGGTTAGTGTTTGCCAGGGGCTGATAGGAGCTGGGAATGGAGCATGGCTACTAATGGGTACAGGTTTCTTTTGGGGGGAATATTCTGGAATTAGATAGTGGTATAGTTGTATGCCTCTGTGACTATACTAAAACCCACTGAGTTTTATACTTTAAAATGGTGAATATTATGGTACATAAATTATATCTCAATAAACATGTTTAAAATAAATTTTTTGTGATCAAAGAAACGTCAATAGGGAAATGAGAGACACTAACTAAAGATCCCAAGCTAGCCCCCATTCTTTGCACCCCAAATGCTCCCCACCCCCACTGTAGTGACAGTCACACCGATAGGACTCCAAATCTAGAAGCTTGGATTGTCTGTCACCTTAGTTAATGATTCTTCAAGCCCCGCTAATATGTCCACTGGGGATCATCAGCCTATGATTGACTATGCTCTTTTTCTCCCTCTCTAAGCATTTACTGAACACCTACTATGTGCTCGGCTCTGAGCTAAGCATTGAAAATACACTTTGCATTGTTATCTCTTTAAAGGAGCAAACATTTATTTGAATATTTATCATATGTAACACATTTTACTGGTTTCTATTTGTTTCTGTTTATTCATATTCCTTTTAGCATGGATTCTCCTAGAAGTAGATCTTGTGACAAAGATTGGAGTGAAATAATGTATTGGGGAAGTGCAGGGAACACTCTAGGGAAGTGAGGAAGAAACCTGAGGGAGGAAAGGAAGCCAGTAAGTGGTGCCCATAAAGTCAGGTATCACAGTGGGCCAATAAAGCTTCATTATAAGGTGAAACTCTGGGGAAAGCTGTAAAACACATGTCTGAAAAATTATTCCACCCAAGGATGAGGAAGTTGGGATATTTACACACTACTTCCTGAGTCCTTGGTTGCCTGCACTGCAGGATGTGTTAATTCCTTAGTGCTCTGGGCCTCAGAAGCACAGACTATGCCAGTCGGAGAGGAGAACTGTCAGGTACAAATGCAGATTCTGGTCATTCAGGACTTGTGATTCAGGAGAGGGGTGGGGGGGGCAGGGACAGCATTACCTTCCCTCCTTCCACAGAGCAATGCCCTTTCTCCCTCCAGCAATGCCCTCCCTCCTTCTCCAGGACATCCACCATGGTGTAGATGGTGCACAAGAATACACAACGTGCATGATAATGCCGTGAATTAGATGAAGTAGGTAAAGGTGAAGGGAAAACAAAACATAAAAGGGAAACTAAGTCTTTCTAGCAAGGCAATGACTATCCTCCTAGAAGACCCAGAAAACAGATGCTGGATCTGTCAGAATATC
The DNA here is from genome assembly GCA_008750895.1 of Mirza zaza. Lineage (NCBI taxonomy): Eukaryota > Metazoa > Chordata > Mammalia > Primates > Cheirogaleidae > Mirza > Mirza zaza. The sequence goes on from VSMD01042077.1 coordinate 24,990, forward strand.
CTTTGGCGAATGTCCAAAAATACCACCATGACCACCTGTTGGAAAGGCATGATGGGGCTGCTTGTGCGTCACAACAAGGGAGATCACTCGTGGACAGAGTCTCAGTAGCAGCACAAAGGCAAGAGACTTGGGGTTGGGGGGTCTAGCTGAAAACACGTCCTTCTGTGCAGGAGCCTGATTAGAACTGGGTGGGGATCACAGTGCAAAAGTTAAAGATGGGTGGACACAGGAAGACAAGGGTTTTAAAATAGTCATTTTGTTAATTATTGAAAAGTGGAACAGTCGTGTGTTCATTTAAATGGTCTCAAGGGGGGAGGTTCTTAAGGCAAACAGAGACTCGTTTCATTGCTCATTGTCTTCCTGAGCAAGTGTTTTCTGGAAGAGCAAGGTTGTGGTCACGTTGCAGTTGTCACTTTCAACATAAGCCTGTGACGCCACACACCAAAACACAACAGACTGAAAGCAGTTCTCTAGGAAGTCAGCGGCCCAGGTAGGGAGCCCCTGTCATTCTTGCTGAGCAGCAGCAACACCCACATTTCCTTACAAAGGAGCAGAGTTAGAGGGTGCAGTTTCAGGGCAGTGGCCCAGGACGGCTTCTGTGGCTGTCAGCAGTCGTGTTTCCTGGAGCTCCCTCCTGGGCCAGAGGGACCAGCTGAGAGAGAGCCAGGGATCCCTGCGGTGAGGTTCCCTAAAGGACTCCTCTGCTGGAAACGTGCCCCTGAAGCAGATCCTGGCCGCGCCTCTCTGCCTGCCTGGGCAGATCTCTCACTGAAGCTGGGAGGGAAGCCCCTCGCCCAGCCCGGCTTCTCCCTGCCTCACCCCTGCACAGTGGTGGGTCGGCGTCCTGGTCTCTGCTGAGGGTGTCCCTTGAACGCTGTGCTTGGGGGCAGCTGCAGCTTGAGCAGGTGCACACTCTGCTACTATTGTCTGATAGCATCGCCAGAATTGCAGGGCATTCTCAGCCCCTTCTCTCCAGGGCCGGCTGGTGACCAGGCACTTTCCCTGCCTCCATCCATCAGACTCTCATAGCCCCCCCAGCAGGCAGGCAGGGCCGCCTCCCTCCCCGCCTGACAGAAGGAGAAGAAATGAGGGGTTCAGGTCACATTAGCAAAGGAAAGGAGCTGGGGTCGACAGCCAGGTCTTCTGCCTTGGTCCAGGGCTCTTTCCAGGGTAGGAAAATTCCCTGTGTAGGCATCTCTGAAATATTCATAACTGTGACACAATTACTGTCAGGCTACAGCCCCACCAAAATGTCCAAACACTAGAAACTGCTGGCTGTGATTGGGAATGTGGTCTCGTTAGGCTGCAATCTGCATGGCCTGGCTGTCTGAACATTTAAAAATACGGGTTGTTTTTCCCATTATGAAAGCAATGATGCTCATTATGAAGCATGTGCTTAGAGAGTGGGTTTGTGGATGGTTGTGCTTTGGAAGGAAGGACTTCGGTCCCCTCCTGACTGAATGTGACCTCATCCTAAATGAGTGAACGTTGCAGGGGGGCCTGACGCCAAGGTCCTGTGTTGGGTCTCTAGGGGAGGACGGCCCTTCTCACTCTCCAGGAAGGCAAACAAGTCCTGTGTTCCCAGCAGCGGGTTGAGCTTCTGTTTTAACCGCCCATCTCGTCCTTTCCAATGGCCGTTGAGCCTTAATGTGTAAGAAAAGAAACAGAATGAGAGCTTTTGTGCCAGACAGCAGGAGTGGGCATGGGGGCGGTGCTGGGTGGAGGGAAAGGGACCACTGATGCATGTCTCAGGAGCCCATGCTGCGGGTGGCCTGAAGGTGGCTTTGCTGTCCTCAAAGTGCTCCTATAACGGGTCTAGGGAAACATTCTGATGTTCAGGAGCCACTGGACCAACATCTGCCCCTGCCCTGTGCCCCAGAGCCAGCAGAACCTGCTAGGCCCCCAGAGGAGGGTGAGGTCCCCCAGAACCCAGAGTGTCTCCGCAAGGTGTGAGAAGTGCAGCTAGCAGGGGCTGAGCGCATCACACCTCGCTCAACATGGCAGGACACGCACAAGGCCAGCAAACCTGGTCAACAGCGGTGGAGAGGTGGGCCAAATCCCATTTTCCCATCTGGAGGCCAGAAAACAACTATTAGCACACCCGGGAGCAGCCACCAGTCTGGCAAAACACAGAAAAGCTGCAAGAATCCCCATGCGCATCTCCCATCCCAGGAGGCGCAGGTAAGAGCTCTGGGTCCTGGTCTCCAGGGCTGTGCCCTCCACCCTGGGGCCTCCCTGAAGATGGGGTGTGGGGTGGCTCCAGGTCTCCTGCCAGCACAGGCTGCAGCACCCTTGCAAATGCAGCTTTGTGCCGGAAAGTTCCACCTTAGAGAAAGTTGAGCCTCACCACTCAGGAACCCAGTGACAGGGCGCCTCACCATCTTTCTTGTTCTCTAAGTTGGCAGCATTTTGCAGCACCTGAAACTGGTTATACCCACCGAGGATGTTGAAATTGGTACTTGCAGTACTGATAAGAAGGTGCTTACTGGTGGAGTGGGTACACGCTGGTGTCAGCAGAGCATGTGGTTGGAGAAGGGTGGTGGCTGGGGCTGGGGTTCAGAGCTCCTTGGCCCGGGGGTGAGTGGGCACATGTCTTCCAGCCAGCCCTGCTTGCAGCCTAAGTGGGATGAAACGGCTTCTGTTTGGCCCACGGGACATGGGGAAAGTCCAGCGGTCTCTTGGCTGCCGCCCTTCACGGTTCCCAGTAAACCTGGCATCCCCAACTCCTGTGAGGCCAGCTGATGGCCTGCGACTGAATCTTGGCTGGTGTAGTGTGAGGATCACATGCATTTTTGTTAAATTAAATTGAATTCAATAATACACAAGCCACACATAGTAGAGAATAAAGGCTCCCCAAAGCAGTCCACGTCCTAACCCACGACCCTGGGAATATGTTGGGTTACATGGAAAAGGAGAGAGAAGATTACAGATGAAATGAAGGTTATTGACCAGGAGAGGATCCTGTACTATCCACAGGATGCACTATAATCACAAGAGTGGTTAACTGTGGAAGGAGAAGACAGAAGAGAAAGCCAGGCCAACGCGATGAGAAGGATTCAGGCTGCCACTGCTGGCTTTAAAGACGCAGGAAGGGGCCATGGGCTGAGGAAAGCGAGCAGCCGCTAGAAGCTGATAAGGCGAGGAAACAGATTCACCCCAGAGCCTCCAGCGAGGACTGTAGCCCTGCTAGCATACTGATTTTAGCCTAACTAGACTCATGTTGGACTTCTAACCTACAGAACTGCAAGGTAATAAAGTTGTGTTGTTTTAAACCACTGTGGTTGTGATAATTTGTTACAGCGGCAGTAGAAAACTAATGTACCATCTATCAACAAATCTTCAAAAAACTGCTCCCGAGGCATGGAAGAACATGAAGAATGCTTAGAATTTTCAGATCTCTGCTCCAAACAAGGCAGCTGCTCTTGCACTCTTTTATAGATTTTTCCAAACCTTCTGTTTCAAGAGGAAAATATATTCTTAAAGTTCCTAGAATTCATGCCTGCAAAAAAATGGTGTGAGAAGTCTCTACTAGGTGGGAAACAAGCATGATGCAGTTTTCATTTCTCTCCAATCGTCCCCTTTGCCCATTGTCCTTTGCCCATTGTGTAATGATGTCTTAAGGATATTATGTAACTTACCAATCGCCTTCAGTGTCCAGCCTAGTCTGGTTCAACACTCTGACCTTAAATCCAATTTAAATCTCACCTCTTCTCTCTCCCTGGGAAAGTCCGACCTCAGCTAGGGACTTGAAGGAAGTTAAGTGTGTAGTCTGCCCTCTCATTCTTCATCGTCCCTTCCATGGGAGGGGTCGGGGACCATCTAACATGACTGGCCACCAGTCTGTGCTGAGTAGATGTCACTAGTGTCACCTGGTTCAGTGAGACTCTATATGATGCTGGAAATTTCAACTGGTATACTGGTCTCATCATAAATGGTGGGCTAGGTTTTCTTTGGGCTTGTCCAGCTGTCCCCTACCCCGAGGTCCCCATTAGGCCAGCACTGCTCTGTGCCTCAACCTTCTCTTCCAGTGGGGTATCGCCCCACGTGGCCAGGCAGCTTATCGCCAAGCCCCTGACACACAGTAACCTCGTTCCTCTGTCCGGCATCCTCTGCAGGCCTTCTGCCCTCGGAAATCTCTAGGTTTTGGCCTCAATGTTTGCAGGTGCCTCCAAACTCATAGCACACAAGTCAGCCCCCCCCCCAAGAACTCTCTCAGTTTTATCACATGCTGCTCCACTCTGGTGGCACCCCCAGTCTTAGAGCACACTCCAGTCTCCACCTAGCTTTGGGGAGGAGGGAACCCTCCTTGTGAACAGCTCACTGGCTAAAACATATCCTCCTTCTCGTCCCTCTGCCTGTGATATGGAGGGGAGCCAGCAGGGCCACTCCTGAAGCCCTCGTCAACCCTCGGGCAGTGGTCCCAGCCTCTTTAAAAGGAGGCGTCCCTACACTCTCACTGTCAAACGCAGCCTGGCCTCCCCTCCCATTCAGCTTCTATTCCAGTTGCTGTGCACGGATCCCATCTTCAATCATCTTCTCGTTAGTTCTAACAACCACCCTAACGAGTGAGACAGAGGATTTGAAATAAAGTTTTCTGTGAGCAAGCTCCAAAAAGCAAGGTCCAGGCAGATTAATAAAGATGGACAAGCCCAGCCCCATGGAAGTAGGAACAGAAAAAGAACTGAGGCATTTTGCTAAGGGCCATGGTCTCGATGCGTGTGTCCCCCCTCAGTCATGTGGTGAAACCTCAGCCACCAAGCTGATGGGGTCAGGATGTGGGCGCTTCGGGAGGCAGGCAGGTCACGAGGGCAGGGCCCTCCCCGCTGGGACTAGCGCCCTTCTAAGAGAGGCCCGAGGGGGTCCGTCTGTCCTCCCACCAGGAGAGAACACAGACAGCAGGAACTATCTACGGACCAGGATCGGGCCCCCACCGGACACTCGATCTGCCGGCACCTTAACTTGAACTTGCTGGCCTCCCACTGTGAGAAACAAATTTCTGTTGTTCAAAAGCCACCGAGTCCATGGCACATTGCTCTAGCAGCCCACAGGGACTCAGGCATGAAATACGACAGAATAACAGGTGGGGGTGGGGAGAAGCCAAACCCTTAACTCTCTGCGAGCTGCCAGCTGCCAGGAAACTCACTTTAACTCTGCACAGAGCTGCAGGGGGACCTCTCCTGTGACCCAGCCCCTCCCACCTCACCGGCTTGTTTGGGTAGATGAGGCCACGTTCATAGCAATGGCCGGCTGGTCCTGCCTCTCACCTGTCCATATGGGGCTTTCTCCTGGCGACACCCCCAGTCCTAGGTGTCTCTGTGTCCCAGAGGGTCCCCCGCCGGTGGAGACGCCTAGGTGCTGCAGTCACCGCGCTGGGTGCTGCTCTCTGACTTGCTGGAGCCTGGCGGGGTCTGTGGAGAGTGGGGAGTGCTTGTTTCCCCATCGTGGCCACTAAGGGTCCCCACGTAGTGCTCCTTGAGCCCTAGAGTCTCATACAGGGTTTGGTTTCGTTTATGTAGCAGGCACTTGGCGTTTCCAGTGTTCCTGGCAGTTGGCAAACCCTCCTATGACCTTGCAGCAGCCCTCTGAGGTGGGAACCGTGGGTATCATTATTCAGTGTCACAGATGAGGATCCCAGGCAGAGAGAGGATAGGAAACTTGCCCACAGTCACTCAGCTTGTGAGTGACAGGACAAAGCTGGAAGTTTTAAAGAATAATTTATTTCACATATATATATATTTTTTTTACTGGAAGTCCCCTTTCTCTCCTGTGACCCAGATGACGTGTCTACACTGGGGTGAAGTCAGAACCACCGCTTACCGTCAACACCCAATGCTCAGCTCCCGGCTTGGCCACTGTGCCTGGCCCCCTCCCTGGAACGAGTTCTCTCCCAGAAGCTCCTACACCCCTTAAAAATAAACCCGGCAGGCGGCCCGACCAGCTCATCAAAGAGGCCCGAACCCCAGCAGGAGCGACGGCTAAGATGTGCTGGCTTCCTGATCTGGTAACAGAGCTTAGTGCTCGGCGTTGATTTCTCTCTTATTAGGCAAGAGCTTTGGAGAATCACTATTTCTTTCTGGCCATCTGCCGCTCTCTGCTCAACCCAAGGGGCTACGTTTGCCTGAGACACAGGGCACAGCACTGCGGGCTCAGAAGGCCAGGTCTGGGGGGACAGGTCCCGATCTCCGAGCTGGGGGAGACGTGCCCCAGACCGGCCCCTCGGGTCCCCTTCCTGATTGGGGCGCTGTGGCCAAACCACAGCCTGATGGCTTTGCCGGGGAGGGCAGCACTGACCCCTCCTTCCTCCCTCTGCTCTCTCCTAAGTAAAAATTCAGGTGTGACGCAGTTGAAAATGCAGAGAGTTGCAAAGACGTTTCGAGGGCTTCCTACCACTCCTAGTGTGAGGATGAAGGGGGCTTTAACCAGAATGTTCCCTTTACCCGCCAGCCCCAGGCTGTGGTGAAGGGCACCACTGACTCCACACAGGAGGGTGCTGACCAAATGCCAAAGTATTTAGACACACACACGCCCTCCCTGCCCACCAGGGTTTGCGCTGATTTTTTCCCAGTGCTAATGAACTGTTCTTAAGTACTACCAAACTCCTCGACACCTAGAAGTCAGGCAGAGTAACTTCCAACATGGATTTGGGCCAAGCCAGGCCCCCGATGCAGTTTCTGGGTTTTCCTAGCCCCATGAGGTTTGCAGGGCGGCTTGCTGCTGCTCCCAGAAAGCGGCCTCATTATAGCCGAGCAGCTACAGGCTGGTTTCCAGGTCACAGAAGCTTCCACCTGCCAGACAGGCATGAACTACGAACCCCTCCCCAGTACTCAGAGTGTGAAGCAGCCTTCAGAAGGTCCAAGATCGGGCCCTGATTTCAGAGAACATTTATATGGGAATGAAAAGCAGGAGCCAAAAAGATATTCGTACCCAGCACCTGTCCCTGCCACCAGCGAAACCCTCCTACGTTGGTATAAGAATGGTACAGGTGATACTCTGAGTGCAGCACTTAGTAAGTTCTCAATAAATGCTCAACTAAGCTGAGCTCACTCCAGGGACGCTCAGTTGGAAGGGGTGCTTCAAAGACCCCAAGATAAGACAGAATGATCGTTAGAGACCTTTTCTGTCCATCTGAGACTTCCAAGACCAACGGTTCAGGCACTGCACATCCCATCTTGCTCTAACACTGGAGGAGCTACCTTTCAGTTCAGGGCTCGTGAGCCAGCTTAGGGCGCCTGGCTTGAGAACCGTGCGGTGCGGTAGTATTCAGGCGAGAGAAGCCTGGAGCTAGGCCTGCCCATAAGGGCACAAGGCCGAGTCCTGACCTGAATATCGCCCTGTCTCCAGAACTGTGACCAGGGCATCCATGGCTCCTTTAAATGCTGTTTCTGCCAGACTCACCCTGGACATTGCTCCCATGATGTAATAATATTTGACCCTAGCGTTTGTTTATTGCATGTGGCAAGGAACAAGGAGGATGTTGAAAAATCCTGGTTGGATCTGAGCTTGGGAACAAGTTTGAGAAATCTGTTTCATCTAATCCTACTGAAAAATTCCTTAATGACTTAAAGAAAAAAGGTTGTTGGCACTGGAAATAAAGACTAGATCATCAAGTCGTATTTGTCACCCACAGATCTTAGACGGCTGGTCCCCAGAGACTCCCAGTTACTGCCTTGAGTCCTCAGAGCAGTATACACTGCCTGGGTTAGTAAGCACGGGTTGAGACATGGGAGGAATTGATAAACCCAGTGTGTCTGGGCTCTTCACTTCCTTGGCATGAGTCACGCCGGCTGAGCCCACCTCTCCTCCCTGGCGGGGGGCTGGGCCTCGGCAGATAAGTGCGGAGAGAGAGCAGACCTGGGCGTGGCGAGGCCTGGGCGCTAGCCGCTCCAGATTCTCTGGCCGCGCTGCGTCTGCCAGCTCACACAGGTAGTGCCCTGTTATTCTTGGAAAGGGAAAAGCCAAGGTGAAAGGGGAGGTGGAGGAAGGGGAGACAGAACTTTTTCCAGGCCCTTCTCCCCGGGCACTTGAAGGTTTGCTGAGAAATGACTTCGATGGCTTTAAATGTCACAGGTGATGTATTCCAGGAGGGACCCAGTCTCCACTGGACTCGGCCCCTCTGTTTTGACTCTTTCTTGCCTCTCCCCAGCCCCAACCCTCAGGAACTTAACTTTTACACAGGGGATATCTGCAGGGGGCGCCCAGAAGACGGCCCCTAGACAGGTAGAGTGGAACCTATGATGTCATCATCAAAATTTTAAATTTATATAAATGAATGAAAGACCGGACAGAAACATACATATATACACATATAGACACACATACATTTTATCTGGTGCCCGGACCAAGGCCTTCTTACAGCTCAGAGCTCCACTTTCAGCATTTGAGGGCAGGCCCAGCTCCAAGCTTGTCTCCCCTCAACTGTACGGCATATTCTCCAGCAAGGACCCCCAGGCTCCTGATCCCTGGACTTAAAGTTGTCTCTCCAGTACAACAGGTACAGTTGCTCGAGGAAATGGGATGTAACAATCCTAAGCTATGGCTGCTTGGCAGCTTTGGGTGATCAGGTCCTCGCCAAGGCCTGCCAAGGCCTGCCTTAAGAAGCATTCTTGGGCTCGATTTCGTTCTAGCCGTTGAGAGGATTTATTCCTTATAAGGGCTATCTCAACTCTTAGGGCACCACAAGACAACATGTCTCCCGTCTCTTGTGCAATCAATTAAGAAACAGACTGCCTGGCCCATGGGCACAGCACTGCTGGGTCTGTTAGGAACTCGAAAGATGCAAGATATTGGGAGCCCACCAGGAGTTTACACCCTTTTGCAGGAGCCAATACACGCATGGCAGCCACCGTTCAGTGGTGGCACCTGCTGGCTGTAGCACATTCATAGGCGGCCATGAAGTCAGAGAGCAGGGTGCACAGACCAGCTCTGCCACTCACAGTAGTCTTGACCTTGGGTAAGACATAAGACCTCCTGGAGCCTCTCAGTTTCCCACTCCCTAGTCCCACCCCACTAAGCATGTCAGGAGGAGTGAGTGAGACAGCCGGGCACAGTGCCCAGACAGTGCCTGGCACACAGGAATCTCTAACACCTGCAGTGACTGTTATTTTTCTACTACTAAATTGTGAGTCCCCTTGACGACAGAGACTAGTTTTCATAGCTCTTTGTTATCTCCCACAGGGCCTTTCGTATCATGTATGCCCAAAAGTCTGTTGATGTAGTTTGAGGGAAGGAGCAACACCAGGAGAGAATAGTTTTGTTGCACAGGGCAATTTCCTCCAGGGAAGAAAAAGCAGTGAATTTGTGAAACTTGGTACAGATTTAGAAGAAGTCACTTCGTAAACTAAAAGTATTTTCAACTGTATATATTCATATTTTTAAAAAATTAACCAAGATTTGCATACCTGTAGTTCATTCTGGAATGTTGAGACAGGGATAACAGGTAAGATCCGAAACAAGCAAAACAAGTCAAATATAATCCAGAGAAATCTGCAACAAATTTGTAGCTTGCTTGGATGACTATAACAATGGGTCTTTAAGAGAGCACACAGAATGAAACTTCCAGAAGATAACCTTCCCCCACGGTCCACTTTTGTCAATCACTGACAAGCCCGAACTCCCGGCAGACAAAATGGTCCTGGCAGGCCTATTCCCTGCCTGCCCTGCAGGAGCACCTGGGGCTGCTGCTAAGTGACACTGGGGTGGCCCGTGCCAGGGGAGCATGTGATCTGCCTCACTGTCCCTCAACCAGATGGGTAAGCAGGGAGCAACCCCTGCTGCTCCTACATCCCCTCATGCCCTGCCTTTCTGCTGTATAGTGGAAAAGCATTGGACGAGAGTTTAGGAGGTAGCCCGCATTCATGTCCTGGCCCTGCCGCACCCTCCCTCGCTGTGTGACCTTAGTTGATTCAAATTCTCTGAGCCTCACTTAAACCTTTGCACTCGCTTGCTTTTTTTCTCGATTCCTTTATTCTACTCGGGATTTAATTTTTTAAATTCCCCAGATTTTACAAAGCATGGCAGTAGAATAAAAAACTGGAGTTTCTTTTCATACAAACTTATTTATTTGGATTTTTTTATATTTCAAATTACTGATACATTCAAAGAGTAATTTTAATCTCTATAATTTTTGCTAACCATGTGGAGTCACACTCAACATCCAAGTGCAAAGGGTTAAAGAAGTCATATATCTGTGGATTTATAGATAGGAGCATCTGTAAAATAAAGGGGATTGGTCCAGACAGTGTGTGAGGTCAATTCCGGTTATGAATCCGGATGTCCTCTGAGATGCAGAAGAGTCAGGTGAGAGGTGGGTGGCATGTGGCCTGTGGGTCCCAGTGCCCAGAGACCACGTCCAGATCCCATTTATGCCACCCTCAGGATGCACACGCACAGACACACGCCAGAGTGCCAGCCCTGGCTGTAGGCGACAAGTATGAATTTGAATTACATGATGGATTAGCATTTGCTGAGGGCCTTCTGCAGAACCACGGGCCGAGGGCTGTGTTGTAAGGGGCACAAAACACGTGCACATCAAGACACTCACCCTCAGGAAGGCCAGGGGGCAAACGCCAGCCCTGTCTGCGAGGTGACACTGGGGTGTGCGGCCCTGGATACATACCTTACCACCTCGCTAAGCCTATTCCCTTGCCCATGAGGCATGGATAGTAAAACCTCTTACTTATTATAAGAATTAGAGGAAATACATGTAAAGCTTATTGAATTCTTTCTAGGAGTGGATTGTTGTTAAGAAATAGATATTTCATCCTAGCACTCTGGGAGGCTGAGGTGGGCAGATTGCTCGAAGTCAGGAGTTCGAAACCAGCCTGAGCGAGACCCCGTCTCTACTAAAAATAGAAAGGAATTAATCGACCAACTAAAATTATATATAGACAAAAAATCAGCAGGGCATGGTGGTGCATGCCTGTAGTCCCAGCTACTCGGGAGGCTGAGGCAGCAGGATTGCTCAAGCCCAGGAGTTTGAGGTTGCTGTGAGCTAGGCTGACGCCATGGCACTCACTCTAGCCTGGGCAACGAAGCGAGACTCTGTCTCAAAAAAAAAAGAAATAGATATTGTATGTTAAACTCCTAACATGGTGCCTAGCAATGCAGGTATTAGATGAACGGTCACTACTATTGTTATATGACATACCATTCTCACCATTCCCAGCCGGGCTAATGCTAGCAGTGCTTCATGGAGGGAGGAGGGGCTTCAGCGAGCTGCAGCTTTCAGTCCGAGCACCCATCACCTCCCTGACCCACGGCCTGCGTGAATCACATCTCCTCCTGTGTCCCTAAGAAGCCACTCATATGTCTGTCATTGATTCTCCAGAATCCTTAGACACACTGTTCCACAGGGCTTTCTAACAGGAAAAACAAGTCCCATGGATTTTTTTTAAAGTTATAATGAAGTGCAGCACTCATACATTTCTCCGAGCGTTTACTGTAAACAGTACTGTTGCAGGAGCTGCTCCCCTCCTGCTCTTCGAAGAGGCAAACCCTGATTTCTTTGTGCAGGTCCAGAAGGCAGCGGGCAGAATGACAGGCACACTGTTATCCGCAGTTCAATCTGGGGGCTTTGGAGGCTCTACCCATAAATGGGGCTGATGGAGGCTAAGGCCACTTTACTGCCCCCAAAGGAATTTAAGAAATCTCTTTGATCTCTAAAGAATCCAAATTAACATGCCTTCCTGGTGGGCAAGGAGACCAGCTATGAATTCTAGGATCCTAATGCAAATGCTTTCAAATTCTTACTTCTTAAAGCCATTCAATTAATTAATGCCGTATCTGTCACCACAATCTTTTACTTTTTTCCTAAACTCCCATTTTTCTCTGAGACCATAACATTATTGAGGGGGGAGAGGTGGTTAATGAATTTGTAATTGTAAAAGCTTTTACTTCTTTGGCCTCACCTCTCCATTTTATTGGGGGTCAGAAAACAATACCCCAAGATGAAGGCCTCAGAAACAGCCTCAGAAGCAAAAGTTTTTCTCTGATCTTCTCCTGCCCTCCTGCCTCTCAGTCCCATTCTCCCCAACACCAGCCATAGAAACCAGAATCCCTCTTCCCCAAGGCCAGTCATAGAAACCAAAACCCATTTCTCCAAAAGCCAGCCAAACAACCTAATAATATTCTTTGTAAAAAACTGCATAAAGAAATGATCTGCCCTACCTTGTTTGACTGTAGGTCATTAGACCCCTATTCCAGAGAGAGCCCTGCCCCAAACCCAGAAGGAAGGAAGGAATGTATGCTCAGGGAGGCAAAAAAGAATCTAGACAGACAGGCTTTGCTGAGTTTCTCTTCTCAGTCTATTAGCATTAGATCATACCCTTTTTTTCCCAATCATATCTCTATACAACTATCTATACTTAGTTAAATCTAAATATAAACAATTTCCCTTGTATCTTTGGGTCTTCATTCTGATGGCTCCCATGTGTACACATTAAATAAATTTGTATGCCTTTTCTCCAATTAATCTTCCTTTTGTGACTTGATTTTTCAGCAAAACTTCAGAGGCTAAGGGTTCCCCTCCTTGGCCCCTGCAGTTGTTTTTTTTGTTGTTGTTGTTGGGTTTTTTTGGTGGTCCAAATATTTGTATTCCTGAGGGCTGAGTAGCTGCTCCATTCTAGATAAATTATTGCTTCCATGAAAGCAATTACAAGCTGCCTTGAAGCAGCTGCCCAGATTGGCTTTCTGATCTAGGTATACTTGAAAATGGAATGGTCAGCCATCGGCTGGGTGGTTTTATCCTTTTCATAAACAAGGGAAGGGACAATGTGACCTTGTAAATATTTGGGGGACTACAGCTTAATACTCTTAGGATAGCAGAACTATACTGGAAATTCCCAGGTCTTCCCCCACTGAAGCCCTGTCTAAAAATTCCTTAAAATGCTTTCCCTCAAAAAACACTAGAGCCCGGCCGTGAACGTTCACATGTATGGAGGGCCCCAGACAACAGGAATTAAAAGGACACAGCTGGGAGCGGGCAGGGCTAGGGTGGAGGTGCTGCAGAGTGCAGGAAGTCTGGCAGGGAAGGCACCCAGACACTTCCCTGTGAGCTCCCAGATGCAAGAGCAAGTGCAAAGCTGGCTGCATAAGCTCAGGGATCGCCTTTCACCCAAACCCAGAAGAAAGGTTTGGGTTGCTCTAAGGGAGAGCTGCTGCTCTCTATGTCTCTTGGGCTCCACACCACTCCCTAAATTTCTGGAACTTTTCCTTCCCAAGAATAACTCAGAATCTTAACTCTAAAGCATCAGATCTGTAACACTTGCATGTAAAGACTAGGGTGGATGTGTAACAGGGAAGAAGAATGAAGAAGAAAAGAGAAAAAAAGAAGAAGGGAAGAAGAAGGGGAACGACAAGAAAAAGAAAGCAGAAGAAAGAAGAAGATTATTAAAATTAAGATGATTTTCTGTCTCTTTAAAACTTCCCCCACTCTTTTTGGGAACAGCAGCCTGACATGCATCCCTGCCTTGGGCCAGTGGTAGGGAGGAGCAGGGAGAAGTCCTTTTGTGCTTATCCCAGGTGGCACCAGCCCCCCATGTAGGTGGCTAGTGGAGTTCACAGGCTTTGTCTTTGGCCGAGATGAGAAGATTAGAACGGTTAACCACAACAGCCTAGAACTGAGGGGCCCTCCCTTTAAAAGCTCTGTATTTCTGCCTATGTTCAGGAAATTTGGATTTTGAGACAAGAAGGTCTACCATTTTTCATCCTTTACTGGCAAAGTAAAATCTCTTTCCTCATCCCCTAAACACTTGTCCTCGTTCTGATTCGCCCTTGTGGACAAGTGCCAAGTTTTTGGTAACAGACAGTGGTCATGAACAATGTCCCGAGGTATCTGTTATTTCTGGGGAGTATTGCAAACATCTAGTAGAGGGGGAAGGGATATTAAACATCCTGCAGTGATAGGACACTTCTGCACTGGAACTGTCAGGTCAATAGTCTGAAATGTCAATTCTTGGTGTGCTCTTGGTCAAACAATGACCAGACACACTGAAAGAAAGATAAGTATTAAACAAGGTTTATCAAAGAAAGATAGGATTACAGAACAAGAGCAAGATACAGGTCTACAGAGTAACAGCAAGATACATTTGCCACAGAATGGAGAAGGGGCCTCTTTTTGTAACAACAAAAGGCCTTGGTTATGGTCTGGGTCTGGTTTTATAGTGTCTGGATTGGGCCTTCCTCATGGTTCAGATGTCAGCATGGAACCACTTTGGTAGACAGTTGGGAGTTATATGACCTCAGTCTTAGATCTCCTATGATCCTCTCGGAAAGCCGATTTTGGGCGGGGGTGAACTACAATGTAGATTTAAGTTAATGACAGGATAATTAGACTTAAGATGTTCTAGGTCACCTTCCAGACTCTATTGTGCCTACGCTGCTTGGCCCATGGGCTAGAGAGTCCTCTGCAGTCTTTTACAGCTGGCATGGTAAGTTCTGATTTGTAGATTGGTAGGGTGTTCCCTCCTCCCCTAGGTGTGGTAGTCACTCAGGTCGCCTGCCCTGTCCCCAGGAGGGGCCAGAGGTTAAGTATAACAGAAGAACCATTCCATCTCAATCTCAGCAGAACCCCCGAGTGGATCCCTGCCCTCAAAGTGGGGCTTGATTCTGGACCAGGTCTGGAGATTCACACAGCCAATGCAAGCTTTGTCTTCAGGGGACTTTGCTAAAAAAGCACTGATGACATCATCTGCATAGTCCTCAACAAATGTGTGTGAGAGCCTGGGACATGGACAGCAGGGTGCTGCCTAATGAAAAGTCATGAAGCGCTTTGAGAACCGAAGGGACCCAATAACACAGCTTTCAGTCCATTCCAATGATCCAAGGCATTTGTATTTAACTTAGAAATGTAATGTGTCCCCCTGTCCCTTTCTTTTCTCTCATTCTAGATAAATAAGGGCTTGCTCCACGACACCAGAAAAAACAAAATTCTTACATACAAGTTTCCATTAGCAGTTCCATATCAGTGTGCTATCTTCTCATATGATATGCATAAGATTACAGACTTCTCAGAATAATCAAAATATCCCAGATGTATCCAAAAGGTTGACAAGGTTCTGCTTTAAAATAATATTTCAGTCTTATCATTTGGCAGGACATTTTGTATTGTTTTGGATCCAAATTTATTGCAAAATTAAACATGAAAAATAAAACATGTGCAAAATTAAACATGAAAAATATTTAATTCTCAGACATTCGGAAATTGCTTTTGTGGGAGAGAAAGAAAACTTCCCCTTCTCCCCTGGAAGTTTCACTGAAAGATCAACTCATAATAAGGCAGATTAATAAAAGATATTAAAAATGTATTTATTGTATGCATGGGGAGTGATTACCCCAAATCCCAGTGGGGTCCAGAAGTTTATATATCCTCATTTTCGAGGTGAGAGGGACATGAGGAATATAGGTAACTCTGTTTAGGGGCAATAGATGGTTACTAGTGAGGATGAATAGATACTTGGGAGAGTGAATGGCTGGGGAAAATAGATTGCCCTGTAAATAATACTCTTTGGAAATTAAATTAACCTGAGAGACAGGTATTATCTTTAAAGTGGGTCAGACCAGGTCTGGTAGCTTTCTTCATTTTCTTTCCTGCAGTATATTAAGATAACCAAGAAGGGAAGAAATGGCAATTGTCCTTTTTAATGAGTCTGTCTGGTTTTATGCAGATAGAGAGAAAGCCCCTTCTAACTCCTGTTGAGTTCTAAGAGCCTTTAATTCAAAATACTTTTTATACTAAGGAGTCTTATTTTGCGATGAAATTCCCTGAGCTCTTTCACTTTATAAACAAAAGAAACTATCATGGCAAACTTGCCAAAGGCAATTTGCTCTAAACATTCACGTTTTCTTCAACCGAAAAAAAAAATGAATGAATTATGGAAGAATAATAGATTTTATGACTTTGACAAGAATCTGCATTTTCTGAACATTGATGAATATGTATATGCTGAAGACCTTAAGGGAGGCCTTGCAAAAATAACAGGAAAATAGGTAATCCCACAATTCCCCAGTAACATTTAAAGATCAATCCCACAAATTCTCCCACTGGCAGGTCCCCTGCAGGAGTTCTGTTTTGTGCAACTTCTGAAGAAAGCTGAATAGATGGAAAAGAGGTGTAAAGCTCTCTCTTCCAAAATAGTTTTTTGAGAATCTGTTTTTACAGAGTTCCTGAGTAAACAGCAGGAGACCGAGCTACACCCTCAACCATATCTGGAGGACAGAGTCCATCTCCTGCGATAATCCCTTCTCCAGGGAAAGGTAGTAAACCAACTTTTAGACTTTGACATCCTTGTAGTTTTTGTTATCTACCTGCTGCCACTTTTGTTACCAATTGACTGCCGTCACTATTTTTTTTTTTCTCTTCATTCACCAAGTGAGCTACTTGGCCTCCTCGCTGCTGGCTGGCACTGCCTTCTCTTTCTTTGGGATGCCATGCCATCTCCCTCCTCTCTTCCTCCACCCCTTTTCCCTCCTCACTTTCTCTTTCTCCCTCTTTGTCCCCACTCCCTCCTCTAAAAGGAAAAAAATAAACTATTTTTACTTTGATATATCTTAATTTCTGCATGAGAAATCTTTCTCTACTTGTGCTGTGAGGACCTATTAGCCTGTCCACCCTAACAGACACCCTACTGTGTTCTAAATTTTTAGGTTGTGAGTTTTCCCTTGGAAGACACTGGTGCTAAGTAGGACAAGCGCTATGTAAACTTCTCTGCCAACTCCTCCTCTCCCACCCTAAAAGTCTGCTCCACCACTCAGTTCTAGCCCTCTGAATTTCTTTCCTCGCATAATCTCCTGAAATTTCACCTTTCACCTCTTACCTCTATGTATGTTGCCTGAAACTGCACTTTCATTTCTGACCTCTCACCAAATGCCTGGTGTCACATTTAATATTGCCTAACATGCATTTCACATGGAGGTCCTGCCTCCCTTCCTTCCAACGTCCCCTAACATGACCTCTCTCTTCTCCTTCCCCAGTTTTATCCTTTCCTCTGCTCCCTTGTGCAGTTTTCCAATGAGAGAGAAACCAAGGAGAAGGGAAAGTGAGTGTATTTCAGGGTGACTTCATTGCATAATGCCTTGTGCTGTTATTATCAGCAACCCCATCCACCACCCTACAGCAAAATAAGAAACATCTCTGGGACTAGATGCTTCTTATTTCTCTAGAATCCACAATTAATAAATGGTCAATAAGGTTGACAGTGATTCAACAGGAAACTCAAGGAAACTCAAATTTCCTTGGATGGTAGAGAGCAATGACTTGAATAATATAATACATAACAAAGTGACAGAAATCCAACTCAAACTAGTTGAGTTAAACAAAGGAAAATTGCTTAGCTTAATGAACTGAAAAGTCCATGGGAGCCTGGACTTTGAGCACTGCTGGATTTGGGTGCCAGACAATGTCAGCAGGGACCTGTCTCCTGCCTCTTTTTCAATTGATTTTCATCTGGATTTGCTCCATTCTCAGACCGGCTCTCCCCAAGTTAAACAAACACAACCACCAGCACTTCCTACCAGCTTTGCAGCATTACCAGAAGGAAAGCCCCTATTAACTATAATAAAATCTTACACCCCCCAGCCCAGACCCTAGAAATACCCTAAAGCTGAGTTTCTGGCCATGAGAAGGGAGGTCAGACAAGCCTCAACATGCTCACCTCCCTTCTCGGAGATGTCCTTCGTAACCCATCGACAGGCTTAGGGATACACAGGGCAGGGCTTGGCTCACACCTGCGGGTCCTTAATTTACTTAACAGATCACCTGAGTCTGGGTATATGTCCAGTGGCTTGTCTCTGATTAACAGACTTCCTTATCTTAAAACATTCCATTCCAAGCCTTTAGACAAAGTTTCATTTCTTCAACCAGTTACAAATTAAAGATCTTTAAACCCACTTATAACCTGCAACCTCCTGCTTCGAGATGTCCCATTTTTGGGGGGCAAATCAATATATACCTTCCACAGTATTGATTTATGACTTTACATGTAATTCCTGTCTCCCTGAAATGTATAAAACCAAACTGTAACCACTTGCTCAAGGCTTCTTAGGCATGGCTCCAGGCCATGATCACAGATACTTGGCTCAGAAAAACCTCTTTAAATTATTTTACAGAGTTTGGATTCTTTTCCATTGACACCCTGAGTTCCTAGGATTCCTGCCAAGGTCAGGAGTTGATGCTCATTGGCTCTGATTGGCCAGCTTGGCCAGATGCTGACTCCCAAACCCAGCACAGAGATCAGGTGCTTGCATTGGCCAGGTTAGGAGCTAGACTCTACCAGGTGTCCTCAAACTATGGCCCGAGGGCCACATGTGGCCCGAGGAGATTTATCCGGCTCGAAGGTGTTTTTGCTGCCGCTGCCTGTCCTGCTTAGTAGCCGACTCGTCCCGGGCCCACAGTGCGCATGTGTGGAATGTGCGCCGCACTCTCCAACGGCCCTCCAACGGTCTGAGGGACAGTGAACTGGCCCCCTGTTTAAAAAGTTTGAGGACCCCTGCGTCTAGACCCATAGAGCCAGCCAGTGGGGTCATCCCCAGGCAAACCACATGGACTGAGGATGGAGGAAGAATGATCCCCAAAGATACAGCTAAGGTGCTGGTGCCATAAGACACAGAAGTGGGTGCTGGGCAGGCAAAAACAACAGGTGTCCACCATAATACCTAACAATGATACCCTATAGCACTGTGGTGAGAATTCAATGGCATGGATTCAAGAAGTTTGAGAGCCATAATGCAACTAGCTCTAAAAGTGTTCTTATTGTTAAGGAACTCCAGTGGCAGGGAGGGGCACCCTGGGTTCTGTGGAGAGTCTGGTGGGGTGGGAAAGACCTTGGCTTTGAAGTCATGCACATGTCGCTTCCGGTCCTGGCTGCATCGTGGCAGCCGTCCGCACACGCAGGCGGCCTGTGTAAGCCCCGCCTGCTTCAGCCGTGCAGTGAGGGCAACTCACACCTTCTCGACACCCCATTTCTGTGAGGGGTCAGACCCCGTGATGCCTGGCACAGTGCAGACTGATGGTCAAGAGATATGAGAAAGAGTAGCCCCTTCTCACTCTGCCTCTAGGACTGTTTTATTACTATTGAAATAACTTAATGCATATTAATACTGAAATGTGGAACCTAAAAAATGCTAATTTTTTATAGCGAGACAAATAAATCAAGTCAATCTTTTCTGCGTTGCCATTTAAACATTTTCTAAACGTCCTACCTTGTGGGAGAGGGGATCCAAAAACGGAACCCGGGGACTTTGCCCCAAATACCCATTAACCCGAGCCATAAACTTCGGCTTCAGATGTTGGTACAGCTCTTATAGACACACCAACTCAAATAGCACACGGGCCGGACTCAGAGAGCAGGCCTGCTGTTGTAAAGTTATCTTCCTGGGCGCAAAAACTGCAGCTTTTAAGACAACCCATGAGTCAGCAAGGGGAGTGGAATGCGAGGAGGGAGGCCGCCAGCGATAAGGGAGGAGTGGCCAAATGGACCAGCCTTCTTGGGGGGACTTTCCGTGGTTTTTTGTGCAAAGTTGCTGGGGGGAAAGGCCCGGAGGCAACATGACTGCAAAATGAGAGCTGTCCTCGTGGAGGAACCAGGGAGGTACCCCAGCCCCGGCACCCATACACCCATCTATGCCAATGTCTTCCTCCTCCCTCAAATCATGTTTTACTCTAAGAATCATCCTCTAGGGGACACATCTCCTCACTTTAGTCATTGCCGCCACTCCCTGTCTCCCCTCCGCCCCACGTTTATAAAGGATCAGGAAAATATTCTTTCCCTTCTCCGCCTCCCCAGAGTCTAAAAGGACACACCGTGGGGGACCGCACTGTTCTCCCCGCATTTCCCAGGAAGATTCGGGCGCACACTATGTATGAAAGCAGTCGCAAAAGGAATCCCAAGTACTGCTTGGCTCGGCATCAGTATAAGCAGGCTTCGTGCTGGATGGATCACCACCCACCCGGAGTCCCCTCAAGCGGCACAAGTCAACCATCCTCTTCTTTCTGCGCCCAGAGCATCCTCTAACGGGGCCACTGCCCGGCCTGCAGAGGAAAAGGCACCAGTCACTCTGAGGGCTTTATCAATCAAGATTTCCGACAATTTCCTTTATCTGAGTCAATTCAGCTGGCCGTTCCTAAGACGCGGGAAGGAGGGTTGGTGTGCAGGCACGCTGCCTTGCATCTGCAGGGAGCAGCACCTTTACACAGCCCTGGCTGCGCCCAGCCGTCGGCTCCCACCGCGAGCTCTGAGGACATCTCCTCTCATGAGCCGGGCTCCTTACTGCGTTTTGGCGATGGGCTGGGGAGGGCGAGGGTGCAGGGCCTTGAAGTGCCTCCAGGCAAGCACGGGCCACAGTGGCCCGAGGGACCTGCTACTGCCTCTCTCTTCTTGTTCTCCCACCTGCAGTTGATTCCCTGAGCTCTGCTTCGACATTCACAGACAGACCACACACCGCAAAGTCCCAGCGTTAAGGAGGCTGATCCCTTTCAGAACCCACGGCCCGCACGGCCCACCCTGGCGCTCTGCCTGCCTGTGTTCCCTGGCACTTTCCTGTGAGCCCGTCTGTGGGCCTCACCTCCTTGGCTAACTAGACTAGAAGCTCCTGGAAGGCAGGGGCCTCATCTGGGTTCTTTGTTCCTCCCAGCACTCAGCAGTCTGCTTGGAGCAAGGCTTGTGGACCCCTGTGGGTTGTTGCAGAAATGCGGGCTTGGCCAATTCTGGGTGAATCTTTACCTTTCAGGGAGCCTGTGGCCAGACACGTGTCCAAAGTTGCTAAAGTCGTTCTGACTCAGCAGATCCAAACACAGGCTCGGTTTGGTCCCTCCTGCTCCATAGCTGGAGCCCTCTCCTCAGGGCCTGTACCCTCCCAAACAAACAACCTGGCTGAAGAGTAGGAGCTGAAGGGAAAAGAGGGAACTGCCAGACCCAAAGCCCAAGGAGGAGAGCAAAGAAGGGCAAGAAGGAGGGATTGAGACAGAGATCCAAAACGAGGAAGGGGAGAGAGGCAGTCTGGCAGAGAGGGTGTAGAGCACAGGAGACAAAACGGTACACAGAGAAAGAGGGACCAGAAACAAGGGAGACACAGAGAGGAAGAGCCGAGGGAGGGTGGGAGCAGGCTCGGGTGGGCTGGGTAAGTGCTGTGTCATGACTGGTCTAAGTTCTCAGCACCTGCTATGCGTCAGGAACTGTGCCAGGCACTAGAGATACAGTAGCAAAGAAGATAAGCTCTTTCCTCTGGGAGTTTCTAATGGAAGACTGATGACAAATACATTAATATATCGTGGTATTATGATTGTATGCGTATATTGGTTTTCATCCACAGTTCCTGGCTCATGACTCCCTTAGCCCTTGTTACATTCTTTTGTTATCATGCTGGGGCATTTTCGGCCTCAGAAGCAGCCTCGGGGAACTGAATTGCTGAACTTCTCCTGCCCTCCTGCCCTCCAGGACTCTAACCTGATTGTGGGTCATAAGACACCTCGTTCCAGAGAGGGTCCCGCCCATGCGCTGGAGGAAGGCAGGCCACACAGAGAGACCAGGGAGAATGTCAACAGACAGAGCATTCCCAGTTTGTCCAATCACATTTCAACATAGTCGTCCATGCTTCAATGAGGGACAACCAATGATTTCTTCATAAAAAGCCTAAAGGACAGAGGTGGGGGAGGGCTTCTGGAAGCTGAGAAGGTGAACAAGCATTCATCCATGTGCACCCCAAGGGTGTGCACCCCAACTCATGGAGACAGACGCTCCTGTGCTTGGGATCCTTCCAGATCTCACCCTCTGTATCTCTCGGTCTGGCTGGTTATTTGTACCCTTTAAACTCTGCTGTATAATAGACCAGCAAATGTGTTTCCCTGGGTTCTGTGAGCCACTCCAGCAAATGAATAGAACCCAAAGCGGGGTTGTGGGAACCCCCACCTGAAGCAGGTAGGTCAGAAGTTCTGGAGGTCCGGGCCTGCCGCTGACCCCTGAGTGGGGGTGGGGAGGGCAGTCTTGAGGACTGAGCCCCATCTCCAGGGGCTCTGCCCCATCTCCAGGTTAGACAGTGTTGGAAATGAGTTGGGCCCAGCTGGTGTCTGCTGCAGACCTGATGGCTTGCTTGCTGGTGGGGAGAAACGCCCCCATATTTTGGGGTCACAGAATCCTTCTATGTTGACTGTTGTGGTATGATAGCGGAGGAAAAGCAGAGTTTGAGTTTTTCCAAACATATATAATAAAATTTGTTGACAAAAAATAAGGCAGGGTGGAGGTCTACTCTCAAGGAGAAGCAGAGCTTCACTTAGATTTCTGACTCCTAGTTCACTGCTCATGGGAAGGACAAAATGCATCAGACAATTAAGGAGATGATTTTATTCAGGCTGTTGCAACAGGGAGAATATTCATGATAGAGGAATGTATTTAAAAAAATGGAAGGGACTCTGGGGTTTTATGCAAGGAAGTAAAAAATGGGGGAGTCTTGTTGGAGTCTCCAGGAAGGACAGAGGCGGGTCTTACTTGAAAACACTTGAGGGCAGGATGGTCCCTTGAGGTTTAGCCTTAGAACACAGAAGGTTGGAGGATTTTGGAAAACAAAAGGGTAGGGGATTTCTCGAGCTCTGGTAAAGTTCAACCTTGTCGATAATATCCTGCCACATCCATTATTCTAGAAACTGAGCATGGGCGCTTCGCTGTGTGCAGTGCTTACTACCTGCCCCATAACCTGGATTCCCTTCAGGCAGCATGGGGCCCTTTGCGATCTGATTCCCATCTGCTCCCAGTTAGCTGAAGTGGGGGCACAGGGAAGAACACGTGAGAGGATCTCAGGGGCCAGGACCGCCCATCGCCTCTGCATACCTACCATCGGCCAGACTCGGCCTCACGGCCATGCCCAGCTGCAAGGAGGCTAGGAAGTGCCACTTGACCCTGTGCCCAGGAAGGAGGAGAGAATGGGTGGTTGGTTGGGGTTGTAGCAGCCAGCTTTGTCATGAATGCTTTTCATGTGCTCTTCCCTCTCTCTTTAGAAATGCTCCTCTGCTTCCTCCCTTGCCCTTTTCCAGTTAGACTGCTCCGGTACAGCCTGCAGGAGTCATGTAAGCGTGCCTTCCTGTAGGAATCTTTCCTGACCACCAGTGTGGGCTGCTGCTCCCTAACTGCCCCTGTAGGAACTGTGCCTGTGTCTCTCTGTCCTCAGTGCCTAGCGCTGTCTGGCACTGAGTGGGCGATTGATAGTGTCTGTGAAATAAATGAATGGGCCCTGCTGGCTTCTGAACTGCCCGGATCCCCAGATGTGCCCCACAGTGATAATTACAACTAAGAAAAGACACAGAGGGTCCCACAGTATCTCTAACTGGAAGTTTCATTTGACACCTGGGTTTGGATCAGTTCTCACACTGGGACCCCCAAGAAGAAACTAAGTGTTGGTGATGTCGCAAAGAGAGCTCGGATGCCTTATTTCGAGTTCAGCCCACTAACCGTCTCTTTAAAGGCTTATTAGCCTTTAAAGAGAAAAGAGAACAGTGGCTTCAGCTTCCTGGCAGGTAAAGGAAGAGAGTAACAGATGCCCGTTGTGTGAACCGGGCTAAGCCTGCAGCAGATTTGGAAGGAAGGCAGAAGGGCCGGAGAGGCTCCTGTTTGCATGGCATCTGGGTAAGTAAGTAAAGTTACACAGTGACGCACTCAGGTACAGCTCCTATGATCCCTACGCTGCCCCAAGCTGGTTTGAGTCAGGACCAAAGACAGTAAAATCTTATTAACACGGGAGAGAAGGGCTGAGTCATTTCCATGATGACTGGCTCACGGCGGCAGTCGTTACCAGGCTTAAGGAGGGGAAAATGGCGGCCTCTTTTTATGTGCAGTTATGGGCTGCAGTCTCAGCTTTACAACTTCTGAAGAGGAATTATATGGCTCACACATCCTAGAACAAATAAGCCCGGGAGGTTACCTCACCGTGCGTGAGTAAGCAGACAGCAGTGTGACTGGAACCTGAGGCTGGGCGTGGGGCGGGGCAGCCACCCGCACCTCCCACCTGGCTGGGGCCTGGAGAAGGGCTCAGGTGTCTGCAGCTCCCGGGCCCACCAGGTACCCCTGCCACCTACAACACTCGTGTTTGAGGTTCATTAGGGCCAAGTGGGTGAGAAAAAGGAACAGAACTTGGACAAATTCCATAACTTTAAATGGTTGGCTTGGGTTCTATAAGTGGTAAAATCAATGGAATGAAGATGAACTGTGCCTTTTGAATCCTATGCCTTTATTTATGTCCCGGTGCTTCTTTTCCTGGTTGGGTTGGTTCCCACCGAAGCCTTTGGGGGCCATCGAGGGTATTGGAGGGCACAAAGACAGGACTCCTTAGGGACATTGTGGCCTCAGGGCAGTAATTCCCAAAGGCCTCTGCTCTCCTTAGCTATCCTCACAAGAGGGGGGAACTGCTGAGATGTCTCTTCTGTGGAGTTGTAAGTGCATGCATCCGTCATGCTGGAACATTGAGCCGCTCAGATGACGATGATGATGATGATGATGATGATACCCAACATTTTTTAAAATTTAAAATGTACTGGGCACTAAGTCAGAGGGTTTACATGCAGGATCTTGTTTAATCCTCACAATCACTCTATCAAATATACACTACACACAGTCCTTATTTTAGGTGGAAAGCATACTGGTGAGGAAGATACTGAGAAATTCAGTTCCAAAACAGAATCGCACTGAGAAAACCTGCCAGAAGTCCTGGCAAAGGCACGCTTCCGAGTTCCATCATCACTAGTGGTTGCGCCCTCACAAGCCAGTGCAGGCTCTGAAGTATCCCAAGAATGGAAAAACAGGCACCACATGCACTCACTATCAAATTGGTATTAACTGATCAACACCTAAGTGCACATATAGTGGTAACATGCATCGGGTGTCGGGCAGGTGGGAGGGGGAGGAGGGGACGGGTATACGCACACATAACAGGTGTGGTGCGCACTGTCTGGGGGATGGGCACACTGGAAGCTCTGACTCGGGTGGGGCAACGGCAGTATTTGTAACCTAAACATCTGTACCCCTGTAATATGCTGAAATAAAAAAATAAGAAAAACATTTTATCATTCATCGCCACCCCTACTGTAACCACTTTAATCCAAGTTAACTTCATCACTCACTTCAACTACAAGTAATAACTCATATGATTGAGCTTTTTCTGGGTCCCAGGTATTGTTCTAAGCACTCGATGTGTGTCATGACTGAGTCTTTGTGGCAGCCCAGAGGAGTAGGGACCATTATCAGGATGGCTGTGTCACACAGCTCTGAGTGGCACTGCTCACGCTGGACTCGCCGGACTCCGGGGGTGACTCCCCCTAGAGCTGCTCAGCGTGGCAGCCCTCACAATCAGCATCCCCATTTTACAGGTGAGGGGACTGAGGTGCAGAGGAGTTAACTCGTCCCTGTGCTCGCTGCTCATCCATGGCAGAGGCCGTCTCAAACCCTGGCATCCGCTCCAGAGCCGCAGCCTCTATGTTTCACTCCCTCTCCGTCCCTCCATGAGCCCCATGGTTGGCCTCTTCCCCTTCCCTTCCGTATTCTCCAGTAGCCAAGGTGATCCTTTTTTTTTTTCTTTTTTTTTAATTTCAGCATATTATTGGGGTACAGATTTTAAGGTTTCAATAAATGCCCTTTCCTCCCCTCCCCCCACAAGGTGATCCTTTTTTAACACATAAACAATATTCGAGACTCAAAACCCTCCTATAGTTTTCCATCATGCTAGAAGACAATGTGAACAAACTCCTTAGCATGCCTCCCCAGGCCCTACGTGATCTGGCCTGCCCCATGCCTCCGGGCTCATCTCTGACAACCTCCTCCCTAGCTCACTCTACTCCAGCCCTCCTGATCCTATTGTTTTCCTGAGATCATGCTGCATTTGTTCTCACCTCCGGGCCTTTGCACATACAGTTTCCTCTTCCTCTGCCCCACACTTTGCCTAGATCCTCCCATGGGTCTGCTCCTCACCTTATTCAGGACTCTGCTCAAAGGCCACTTTCTCCAGAGAGGCTTCCCTGATCTTTGCATGCAAAATATCCCCCATTATCCTCCTTTGTCTTTTTCATAGCACTTAATAGTACTCAAAATTATACTACGGATTTATTAAAGTATTAGGGTATTAACCCTTAAATGTAAAGAAGGACTTTTTCATCCTCAATGCTGGGTCTCCAGGGCTTGGAGCGAGCCTGGAACACAGTTGGAGCTCAGTGAATACCGGCTGAGTAAAGGAATGAGCAAAGTCGTGGGAGGCAGGGCCACCTCAGTGCCAGCTCAGCCCAGTTCTCAGTAAGAACCCGCAAAGCAGGGAGGATGGAAAAAGGAAATGGAAGAAGGAGGAGAAGAAAAGTGCTATTTAGATTTCAATTTAACCACATTTATTTAGTGTTTCTTGTGTGCCGAGCATAGTGACACATATTATCTCCTTTAATTCTCACCTCCTGGGAGGTGAGTAATTTTAGTGAGAAAAGGGAAATCTGAAGATGGTGAGCAGAAACACATATGCACCAATTCATTGACACACTCTTTATCTAAAACAGGAAAAAGCCCACTGTTTTTAAAAAATAGACTATGAATTGCTTATCTTTATATAACCCACACCACAAGAATTGTGTGTTTATTTTTTATGATTCAACTGCGTAGATACTACAGGCCATTTAATTTGCATTTACTTTTACTATATCTTCAAGATAAAAGGTTCATTTCTACTGCTCACTGTTCTCTCAGCCCAGCTTTTAACATTTCTCCCATGTATTTATCCAATTCGCGGAGCACCTGTGAGTTTCCTCTATAAATTGCTTTGTCAATTTTGTGCAGAAGGAGCCTGAGTTTTTCTAAGAATGTGTCCAAACTCAAATACAGTTTAGCAGTAGCATTAAAACAGCATTTAATTGCTTGATAATTTACATCATCTGCTGGAGCAGTGACCTGACAGCTTGCAAAACTCAAAGTCTTCGTGGTGTCCTGATCTGAAATCCTGAAGCCCTTTGACAAGGAGTCTTCCCTCCTTCTTAAAAGAAAACACTTTTCCGTGAGATAGGTTCCTCCTTGTCTAGCAAGGCACAGGCTAGTTGGCTGGTCTGTGGTTAAACCTGAATTTACATAATAAGGATGTGGCTACTCTTGCAGGGTTGTGAAAAACCGGCCAATCTTATGAAGTCTGGGGTTTGAGTAGGGTCCTAGTTTATGTGACAAGCTCCAATCCAACAGCTCCCTATACCAAAGGGCCAGCTGCCCAGCTGACTCCATGTGTCAACGGGAGCCCAGAAATCCAGGTTGGGGATAGAATTAGGGTCAGAGGTCACCATATTGTAGCTCACGCCACTCTTAGTGCTGAAGCAGCCCACAGGTTGCTTTCCAGAGGCCTCGGGATTCTTAAAGGGCTAATAATGCTAAAATAATAACATGGCCTTGACCACAGACACTTACCTCCCGAAAAATGTACGGATGATGGAAAGATATTATTGGGGACTTACTCCTTCCTTTGTGTCTTGATAAAGGGAAAGGTAAAGGGAATTTGCATATGCTGCTGAGCCCCAATTCTCATTCATCACAGTGTCCTGGGCACCAAGCTTCATCATAGGGAATTTGGGGGAGACCTCTTCCTCTTAGAGATTTCCTGCTGCATCTGGCAGAGTTACCCCTTCGTGTAAAGAACCCCTCTCCATGTTATTCAAAACTTACACGTGCCCTGGACAACTGACTCCTGATCAAATATACGCTGGGGTGAAAGCTGAGCGTGAGCAGGTGTCTTTCAGTGAAAAGAGCCAACATTTGTATAACACATTACAGCTTATGATATGGCTTAATCCTCAACCCCGGGCAGGGTATTACTACTACCATTTTTGTTAGTGGGAAAATCCAGGCATAGAGCAGTTGATAACTTGTCCAAGGTCCTATGGCAAGAAGACAAAGAAATGGAACTTGAATTCTGATCATTTGACTTCACATTATAAGCACAAGACTAATCAAAGCAAACCTAAGCAAACCCAACTCTCAGGTTGAGACCCCCAATGCCAATACCAGTTTATAAAGCATCCTCAGGCTCTTGTACAGGTAGCTATAGAGGGGGCATTCATGGCCAACAGAATTACAGGATCACAACTGTGTCCACCAAGGGCAGAGGTAAACAGCTGACAAGCCTCAGTAGGCTCAGAGGGCAATGCAGAATTCAGAATGATCAAATAACTGGTTTTCATAGTAACACTCTAAAGTTAGCAAGGCAAATGGGCTGTGACACTCACTGCACTCTTGTTTCTCAAAGTAGTAGGTTCACAAGAGATTTTGGGAAATCTTCCATGAAAAATGTTTAACACAAACATTAGTCCCTCAAGAGATATGACTTAGGCCGGGCGCGGTGGCTCACGCCTGTAATCCTAGCTCTCTGGGAGGCCGAGGTGGGCGGATTGTTTGAGCTCAGGCGTTCGAGACCAGCCTGAGCAAGAGCGAGACCCCATCTCTACTATAAATAGAAAGAAATTAATTGGCCAACTAATATATATAGAAAAAATTAGCCGGGCATGGTGGCACATGCCTGTAGTCCCAGCTACTTGGGAGGCTGAGGCAGCAGGATTGCTTGAGCCCAGGAGTTTGAGGTTGCCGTGAGCTAGGCTGACGCCACGGCACTCACTCTAGCCTGGGCAATAAAGTGAGACTCTGTCTCAAAAAAAAAAAAAAAAAAAAAAAGAGATATGACTTAAGTACTTCAATATTTAATATCTCTGAAATGCCTCATCCCCTGATAGTCCCTGAAAAATGGGGTGCTACTGCATACATCCATTAATCTTCCAAACCTCAGGTCCAGCACAACGTTCAAAGTTGCCACTTTAAATAAGGAAAAAATATGCAGTTAAACTTCCCTCAAACCTATATTATTTTGATTGCTCTCTTATACTGGACTTTCTAAATGCTGAGTTAAATCAGTATCTACTGATTAAAAAGATTCTAGAATTTTCCCTCACCTAAGAGTAAGCAAAACGTCGTGGGGTCTGCTGAGTTCTTGTCCAGAGGCAGGGAAGGATCATCGGTGATAAACATAGCATCAAGGAACAGTGAGAGACTGCCAATAAAGATGTATTTTATTATTTTATGACTCTGCATGCATGACACACCAGCAATTCTTGTTTATACGTTGATGTTCACACAAACACAGCTGCACTGCAGCAGGTCAGGGAGGCCGCCAGTGTCGCATCAAAGGGGGGCCACTTTGAGCAAGAGATGGCATGAGGAATGTGCCTGCCCCAGTCAGGAGAGGAAGCAGATCCTCTGTGCAGGCCGAGGACTCTCTCTGTCAGTTTCTCCTCTGGGCCAGCTTTGTTCCCGTCCGCAGAGAAGTCCAGCAAGGAGCCTCCATCACCGCTGGTGGCCTGACCAAGGCCATTTCAAAAGTAGACCCGGGGCAATAACCCTGAAGCCCTTGAAATAAGAATCCTGAGAGTGTTGGAGGTTATGACATGAGATCCATGGAGCTTCAAAGAGCCTCAAAGTGCTCACTGAGGACCCTCGTGTACAGCTTACCAGAGCGCTCTGCTCCCAGAGGACTGCTCATTCCTTCCTTCTCTGTCAGCAACAGTTCTATCCTTTCCTGGAGAAAGGAACCCCATGCCTCTGACTTGCATTCAGGGCAGGGTCAAGACGGGAATTGCTGTTTTTCACAAATTCTTTTGCTTGTAGCTATCTCTCTGTCCCGACTCTACATGACATTCTTGGGCCACCACTATGGCCGTGACCACTGGGGAGTCCCTGGGACTCACCTGGCCAGGTATGAACAACACATTTATCTCACCTGAAACAGAGTATTTTTTAAATTAGGTTACAGTAAAACAGAAATAAACTAAGAGAAAAATATCTCCGCGTGGAGGGAGCAAGAGAGCACGGGGTTGTTATTCTGGAACAACCAGCCTCTAGCCGTACACGGGCTGCCCTGCCGACACACCTCCCAGGCTTGGCTTCTCGTTTTATTTCAGTAACTCCTGAGGGACCACACCCCAAAGCCCAGTTTTTAGTCCAGCAGGACAGAGTTTCGGGGAGGAGGAAGAAGCCCATGCTGCTTGGATAACGGAGTTGCATGGAGGATATGCAACCTCTAGAAACCAGTAGAAATGCAACCTCTCCTGGGTAGGCAATACTTTTATGACAAACAAGGTGTGTGGTGTCGAGGTGTCCATCCACAGGCTCCCAGTCTCTCAGCTCCTCTCATCCCACAATAGTTTTTATTTATTTATTTATTGAGACAGAGTCTCACTCTGTTGCCCTGGCTAGAGGGCTGTGGCGTCAGCCTAGCTCACAGCAACCTCAAACTCCTGGGCTCAAGCGATCCTTCTGCCTCAGCCTCCTGAGTAGCTGGGACTACAGGCATGTGCCACCATGCCTGGCTAATTTTTTCTATATGTATATTTTTTTAGTTGGCCAATTAATTTCTTTCTATTTTTAGTAGAGACAGCGTCTTGCTCTTGCTCAGGCTGGTTTCTAACTCCTGACCTTGAGTGATCCTCCCGCCTCGGCCTCCCAGAGTGCTAGGATTACAGGTGTGAGCACTGTGCCCGGCCCCACAGTAGGTTTTAAATGAGTGACTACGCTCATGCATTCATCACATAGCTGCTGAGCACCTACTACGTGCCCCGGCCTGAATTAGACACTGCAGGTACAGCTGCTGGCCCTGTGGAGCTCACAGTCTCACTGGCAAGACAGCCATGTACAGAGAAGGTCTGAGGAGGGTGTGGCACACGGGGCTCCCCGGGAAGATGACGGAGGCAGAGCCCAGCATCCAGGCTGCCCTCGGGACTGCCGTCTGTGGAAGCGAGGAGGAAGCAGGACGGGCAGAGACGTTGCGCTGTGACACAGGCCTGACGGCGGCCTCAGCAACCCCACCGGGAGTCCTGGCCTTCGGAGCTGTCCTGGGTTAGGCCGAGACAGCCTTTCTGCTCCGCACTGACTGATGAAGCACCCCCGAGCGAGCGGGGCGCCAGACCGGGGCCTGACGCGGGCAGCAGGGGCGTCCCTGAGGGGCTGACAGCTAACGGCCTTCTCCTGACTGCGCCTCTAGCAACTGGGGCCACGAGTCCGCCAGTAAAGGAGGACCTTGGTGGCGCACCACAGTGCCCGCATGTCACACAGAGTGCTCTGAGAGCAGGGAGAGGAGCAGTACAGTGCCGGGAAGAATCATGAAGGCGCTACTGAGAAGAGTCTTACGGGATGAGAGAGCTCTCCAGGCAGAAAGGGGGCAAGGAAACCTGAGCCGCGATGCGCGGGGGCCACGGCTGCCTGTAGCCTGGGGAGGGCACGGTGAGGGCAAGTGAGAGAACATAATTCTCTCCTCACCCCACCATGGGGACCTGACTTCAACCCCCCTTTGTGTGGGGCCAGGAAGCCTCAGCATGTTCCATAAACACTGGATGAGTGTAGCTACATGGATAAACACTTAGTAAGCTACTGTGGCCAGAAAGAAATCGATCATAATCAGCTGGTGAGCAACCCAACAGGATTTTTAAACTGGCAGATCTCTAGTTGTTAATAAACACCAGCCTGCCCCGTCGGCTGCCCCACTTCCTTCCCAGGGCACAAGTCTGGCAGCTGCAGTGGGTGCACAGGAAGGGGCAAGACCTTTGGTCCAGACAGAGCCAGGACCCAGGCCTGACTCGGCTGCTCGTTTTCTGTGTCATCTTGGCCCAGTCACTTCACCTCTCTGAGCTCTGGCTCCATCATCTGTAGAACAGCTAATACTCACTTCCCAGGGTTGCCGAGACTTAAATGAAATAACACACATACAACTGTGCTATAGATAGTGGGTCCCTGCACTGGACACCTCGCTAGAGCTGCAGGAGGTGGCCCCAGCCTACTTGAAGGCCACTGCTGCTCTCTGTCACTCTGTCTCAGAATATGCCATCACCACTACAGTAAGCCTGAGGACCCTTTTGTGTACTCACAGTCTGTTCAGATAAAGCCACAAGCTGGTAACGAATCGAGACTGCGAAGTAAGTGGCCTCATTCTTTCCCATCTTGCTAGTCCGCCCGAGGTTAGAGATGGTTGCTTGGCAACAGCGTTAATTCATCTGAGGCATGGACAGGCCCAAGACTCCCCCTTCCCGACAGGGAAGAAATGCCGCCAAGCCAATCAGAACTCTTGTTTCTGAGGATTATTTGGATGCTTTTTCCTGAAGGGGGTTTTATTCTGAGGTACATTGGAAGCATTTTTCTGATGGTAATTACCACTGAGTTGAAAGAAGAGCTAAAGGACATGGGGTGGGGGTGGGGTGGATGGGACCTGCAATTTGGGGCTCCTGCTCGCTCTTTTCATGGAGCAGATTATTCTGGAACGGAGGCAGGATGACCAAAGAGGAGTTACACAAACAGGCCTCTGTTTTATGCTTGGCAGGGAGAGCATGTGACCCCCTTTTCTCTTTTTAAGTCTTTCTAAGTCCCAGCCATTGTGCTGCCACCGTAACAGAAACTAGGCTCCCGAGCTTCTCAGAGCTGGGGTGAGAGGATGAGTCACAGCATCTCAAATTATGATGGTACCTGTAGTGAGCTGCGAGTTAGGAATTTCTGTTCTGTTCCCAGTGAGCTGGCCTCCCAAAGTTATGTGGTCCCCTCCACTCTCTGGAGGGACATGCCGTTTATTCCTTCAGCCCACAGCCTGCACTCTAATTGCTTTTGCAGGTTGAAAGCACTGAGCAGTGAGGCCTTAACAGGCAGATTTTCCATGAAAAGATTGAAAGGCCTGAGCTACAATGCTTTAAGAAAATACGATCTCCTCAGCAGCTTCGAATGCAGCTTTTCAACGTGGAAAACAATGAAGGAAATAGCCAGTCAGATCAGCCTGCTCATCTCAAGTTCAGCACACAATACAGGTTTCCAATTACAGGAGAATTCTTTTTAAGATCAACTAATGGAAGAAATGAACTTTCCGTGAACTTCTAAGTGAAGAAAACAAAAAACATAAAGCGTTCAGCTGTGCAATGAAACCCTGCGTTGCAGACAGATGCGGAGTGGACGGAAGACGGTCCAGCGGTGGTCCTGGCCCTGGCACTGCTGCCCTCCAGCAAGCCTGGGCACAGTCACCTTGTCTGCTCTGGTACAGGGAGGGCATGTACACCCTGCCTGATACCAGTCCCATCGGTCAGCACCTGGCGAACTGGAACTGCCCCGAAGTTCACAGCTGCTGCCTGAGCCTTTTTTTTTTTTAATGCCCAACAGCCGGCTACGCAAAATCAAAGTCTATGGTGGTGTTGGCCTTTCCTAGTTGCCTTCTCCTACAGGCCAGAAATCCAAAATGCTGTCTTGAGGAATTCCTCCTTCCCTTCTCCTTACAAACACTACGGTGTGATGGATTTAAACCACCTCTCCGGCCCTCAGCCATGAAGCAGAGCCCTCTTCTACAAACCTCAAACCTGAACCTGAAAATAGGAGAGTGAGGGTCGTTATCCGAGCCTGCCCGGGAGCCCTTCTCTACAAAGCATGAACTGGAGCCGGAAATGAGGAGAGTGAGACGTGACTATATGAGTCCAGTAATTTAGAAGCCTGGAATATTTCTAATGTTACTGATGCGTTAGCATGGAGAATCCATAACAAGAGTAATCTGAGGTTCCCCCCACGCAGACTTCATTCGAACACTGGAAGGGAGGAGCACATGCATCTAATTGCTCTGGTTTTGCCCTTCTGGGTGTAGCAAATAGATCACGTTAACTCAAAAGAATGGAGGTTTATTATACGAAATGCACAGAAACCCAGGAAAAGAAACTGAATATTCAGGAAACGTTCTCTTTTTCTGCCCTTCTAACTTCTACCTTCTGCCCTGATCTTTCTCTCTGTCCAGTCTTATTTTTGCCTCCTAGCTAGTGCTTGCTTCGGGTTTCACTTCCCTGTAGCTTTGGATGCCACAGACATGGATATGGCACGGTCCCAGCTTTATCTGCTTCTGACTGTGCCCCTTTTGAGTTTGGCTTCTAATGCTAACTTCATCCTCTTGATATTTTTAGTTGAATTCCTGGATCGTTTTAGGCTAGATTATGTCATAAATTGCTGGGCAGCCTATCCATCACCCTAGATCAACTGCACATACCAGGTCATTTCCCGTGGCTGGAGGAGAGCTTTGGGAAGGGGAAAGGTAGGGAGGAAGGAGTGGGGGGAAGAGATGAAAAGATGCTGTATACCAGATACAGCTCAGAGTGGACCCTTCAGCAAAAGCACCTGAAGGTAGGGCACGTCTTGGCTCTGGCTGACCAAGATAGTCCCAGTTTTCAGGCATTCTGTATCGGATAGGCCAACATACTGAGAAATTATTCCATTTTGCAAGAAATCTGTTTCACATTCAAAGGGACGGGCATGAATGAACTGTGAAGGGTTTTCAGCACTCAGCAAATTGCAGGTCTTTGTGAAGGATCAAATCTAAGCAGGGTGCTAGTTTGAGACATCACACAGAAATTAATAGGCTTAGCAGAATGTCTGCGCTTTTGTCCCAGAAGTCCTTTCCTGGTCCTACGGGAAGGATTTTTCTATCTCTGCTTTGAGTATAAGGACATTCGGGTAACTAAGAAGACCTCTGGGTCAGGGTCAAGGGAGAGGGCCTGTTGCCTTGTCAAAGCCAAGGGTCTGGCTGGAGGAGAACTTCTCCGTGACCCCATCATGCTGCTGTGCTGGAGAGCTGAGGGGTGGGCTTGAGGTCCTCTTCACCTCACCACTCCTCCCACCCACACATGCCATGCACCTTTGTTAGATTGCTTCATCTATTCCTGAAAAAACAGAGGTTTGACTATGATAGTTTGTTCTTTTAAAAAAGTCACACTTGGGGACTTTAAGCCTCAGCCCACTTGAAAGAGTTATGCTCTCACAAACCTCAGCCTGACCAAGGAAAGAGGATCTCTGTGCTTCCTAGGAGAAGAGAGAGATCAGTAAGTTGTAATAGGCCATCAATGTTGGGGAGTTGAGAGTTCCTGAAACCACAGTGACCTTCCTGCTTGGGACGGAAGCAGTGGGGTCAAACTCCAGCCTGCCTGGGAAAGGAAAGTGTTTCTTTGTGGGAAAAGCTAGTTGACTAGAAGTTCCACTTCCTTGAAAAGTCAATTCTTTTTGAAACTGAAAGGCGTTTCATTTAGGAATGGTTCCTATCTGTTTTATTATTCCCCCTTTGTTACTGTTTTTATTATTGTAAGTAATACGTGACAATGTTTAAACCCAGTTTTTAAAAAACGCTGTTCAAAAGTTCATTGAGTACAAATATTGGTTTGTGATATCAAGTGACACTCATAAAAACCTGTGATTAAGACAGAGCAGAAGTTACTAACCCTGTTTGCAGATGTGGAAACTGAGGCTCAGAGAAAATAGAGAACTTGTCTCATACCTAGTACATAGAAGAAATAATCATGAAGTTTAGTACTGATTTAAGGTCTAGGGATATACAACCTACTCTTCCGTCTCCATTTATATGGTGGCCAGTAGCACATTACATACATTGAAGTTAAAGGCAAAGGTATTAATAGTTTCATTAAAATATAGAAGAAAGTATTACTTCCTTTGGCTACTAACCCATCACTAAATGAGGCTAGGGAGAAAAAACATGCATGAAGCAGCTTCTTACCCCCTATGTTTCAGAATATGAAATCTGTTATATGAACAATTTATACCAGAGTCATCTGTTTAAGGCTTTGAGATCCAACTTAAATACATTCTTGGCAAAATATAGCTTCTTATTTGAAGGAATTTTGAAAAGCCATTGTTTAAGGCTTTACTATAATGTTTCTTGGATGTATAATGGTGTATCAAATTATGTTTTAATAATTTTCAATATTGGTAAATAAAAATATATAGATCAAATTCTTCATTAAAAATAATTTTCTTTTCTTTTTTCTTTTTTATTTATTTATTTATTTTTATTTTAGCATATTAAGGGGGTACAGTGTTAAGGCTACGTATATTTTAATCAAGAGAAGAATATAGGTAACTACATTTTGACATTTTTAAAAGACTGAAGCATTTTAAAACTGTCTTAAGATATTCCTTCTGATGAGCTCAGATATAATCAGATTCCCACATCATTACTAACATGAAACAAATTTTAAAATTAGTTTTGTTCTTTCATCAAACAAATATCAAGATGAATCAGTTAACTTATTTGTTTTAATTTTTTGCTTATGAATAATCTCTGGGAGAACTCTGATATCAACCAGTCAGTATAAAAATAAAGAATAAGTAGAACACTTCAAAGACTGCTAGCATTTCAGAGCTTCAGATGCCTTGTTGTAGGCTGTATTCCATCACCCTCGCATCTGAGTTATTCGGATAGCTCTCTAACGTCAGGTGACTCAACTCCATAAGAAGTCTCGCATTGCCAAGTAAAGTACACAAAGCCCATGCCAACTGATAATCACCACTGCAATCTTGCCATAAAAGAACATGTATTTTTGTAAACAAAAGAAATAGTTTAGCTGACGGCTCACATGAGCCCAGCTAGAGTAGCTTGAAAAGTTCACAGTAATGTGTTTCTCAACAGTATCCAAAATCCCTGATACAGACATCTGTAAATCATTAGGCCCCCCAAAATCACAAACACTTGATTGTGTTTACCAGGGATGCCATCATGGAAAATTCCGAAAAGTCTTAAAAGACTTTTCTCCCAAGATAAATTATAAAATGCAGGAGGGGCCAAAACATAAGTGAGGGATGTCAGACTGAAATCAGAAAAGATTTTGGCCAATGGATAGAGACAGTCACTTGCTCTACATATATCATTTTTAAAAAAGAGTTTCAATGACGTGAAACATATAAAAAGGGTACATATTGTTGGTGTACAATTTGATGAATTTTTACAAAAGACCCAGCTGTGTAACCAACACTCAGAGCAAAAAAACAGAATATCATCAGTACTCCAGAAGACCCACTTACTTATACCTCTCCCCCCAAAGGGTAATCCCTCTCCTGATTAGTTTTCCTGTTTCTGTGTTTTATGTAAAAGAAATCATATAGTGTACACCTTTTGTGTCTGGCTTCTTTCATTCAACATGTTGATGAGAGTTGCTCATGTTGTTGTATTAGTAGTAGGCTATTCCTTCTGATTGTTGTGATGTATTCCATTGTGGTGATTATGCCCCCAAATTATTCATTCCATTACTGATGGGCATTTGGTCCATATATTGTGGACCATAATTTATTGTCTGTGTTTGGAAGTTTTTGAAAAACAATCACATATTTGAAAAAGACACTTGGAACTCTTACGCTGACATAGCAAAAGAAAATAGTGGGGCCATTTCCTTTGCTCAGACCTCTAGCTTTGTTCTGTTTTGCTTTTTTCCCCCAGCTGCAAGAAAAAATTAAGAGTTATGTTTGTGAGAGTATAACCATTACAAGGAGGATGAGATCCAAAGTTCCAGAAAAATAAGGGAGAACCTTGTATCTGCAGCATAAATGATCTGCAGGGAGTAGACACAGGAAATTGCCCAGGTATATAAATCTCGGAGAAGCTCTTTGGTCACTCAAAAATCCTCTGTGAATATCTCAGACCTGGGATGCCTTATTCATCCCCATGTTGTGACTGCAGTAATTAGCTTCTCAATAAATGTGGTTATCCAGCCCCAAAACTCTCAAGAAAAAGATCATGAACTGTGTTATTTGGTCCAATGAAGCTCGATCAGGTCCTGACAGATTTATCTTCCTATATTAGATATAACTATGGCCAAAACCTTTCTCTATTATAGAGCCCTTATTTTTTTTTTCCTTCTCCAAGAAAACAATGACCCTGCTTAAGTTCTCTTTCGCAATTCTAAAATACTGACTACTCACTAAATTTCCAATGGCTTGAAGTAAAGTTCGCTTATTTCCAGACAGAAGTCTTTCCAGACAAAGTCTTTGTCTGGGCACAATGATTTAAAATATTTCTAAGCATGTTAGAAGAGGAACTCTTGAAATTTTGCTCTCTGATCACCAGTACAGATTCCTTTGGGATCTAAAGAAAACAAGCGTGTTCATTTGAAGGAGAGAGGCTGGGAAAATAGAAGGAAGTGTAGTGTTTAGACTCATTAGTTTGGAAAAAATTTAAAAATATTTATATCAGTATTGAGGGCTTGTATATGTTTCATTTCTTGGCAAGGTTTTGAAGAAGTTACATGTATATCCTCAAAGCTTTTTAAGTATTTTTTTCATAAAGAATATGGTACTGTTTATAAATACCAATGTATGAGACCACTGCAAACTTTTTTTAAAAGAATTAAGGCTTTTATTTATATTTTTTATTTTTCCTGCCTCTCTTTGATTGCATATTCTTTTTACTTTGTTTCTCCTAAACTCTGTAAGCACTCCAATAACATGAGACAGTGGTTTATGGGACTTTTTTAAGAGGACATCTGGAATACAAATTAATGACATCTCAGGTTCAACAACTACTGTGCTGTGGTTCAGTGGCATCCTAGTCTCCTGATAAAGTTTATGTAGAGGTTTAAAGTACAATAATAATAACAGAATAATAATAATAGTTATCATTATTACTATAGCAGCTATGCTATATGAATCCTGAAAAAATAGAAGACGGAGAAAGGTCTCCTTTTTACCCATGACTATCAGTTCTTCACACATTTTTTTGTGCTTTTAACTTTTGTGCCAGTCACTGTGTACTTTAATGCATTTTAAAAATTAATCTTTATAATGACTCTATGAGGTGTAGGTAATATTATCACCCTCATTTTACAGATTTGGAAACTGTGCTTAGAGAGGTTAGTACCTTGCCAAAGTTATAAAGTTGTAAGTGGCAGAGCCAGAACTGGCCAGAACTGAAGCCAGGGCTTTAGCCAGCATGATTTACCACCTCCCTGTACAACCAAGCTGCCCATGAAGACTGACACTGAGACCAAATTAGCCTGAACACAGAGACACCACCCGGTCCTGCGGCACCAAAGGTTTACATTGCTAACTCCAAAGGTTTAGACAACTTCTATTAAATTTGTTGAAAATAATGAAATCTAGCTATCCAACAATTTAGAAAACACTGTCAGTATTAAGATGTGGTTTGGTTTTGTCTCTCTTCTTATGAAGTTAACATGAAGAAAATTCCCTTTAGAAAACAAGGACTATTATGTCCATTGAGTGTCTACTCTGTGTTGGTAGGTGCTAGAAAGAGAAGTTAACAAAACATGGTTCCTGTATCAAAACACGTAAACATGTGAGTATCATATTGCTTATTCTAGGAAAATATAGTTTTGTCCCTTGAGTCTGAATTTACTATGAACACCTGGTTAATCTCCTTGTGGTCAATAACTCACAATGGACCCCTCTTTGTCTACACTGCTAAAATGAGTTCTTTCATACTATATATGAGATATTGCTGAATAACACCACAAAAGGACAGTATAAGAATGCAAATACTTGGTTCCTTTAAGGGTTCATTTCCAAGTTTTCTGAGTAAACTATACAGTTAATCCCTTCCCTAAATTTTCACCACTGGTATATACCTCTCTTCTCCCACCTTCCTAGCAGAGCAAACTTGTGCAGAAATCAACTCAAAATACAGATTTTTGTTTAGGCAAGATCCACATCCCATGCCTAGTGAAACAAAATTCTAGAAGGTGAGAGCCACAGTGGTAGAACTAGCCATATAGAACAACTGATCCATCCCTTGTTTTTTAAATGGAATAACCAAGACTGAGGAGCAAAGTGGCTTGCCTGTGGACACAGAGAAATGAGTAACAAATACGAGACTTGAATTCAGGTCGTCTTTCTTTTTCTACAACTTTATTGGTCATGCCACGTCCAAATCCTGTGATCAGAGAAGCCCCTGATGTAGCTCTGCATCTATCACTTTGCACAATGCTTGGAACAACTAGATTCTCAGTAAAAGGTGGATGAGTAAATGTATGCGAAAGGACTCCCAGCTCTGCTCTGCCCCTTGTTCCCTCCCCACCAGCTCACTCTCTCTCTGCGTGTTCCCTTCCTGCCTGCACTAAACCACCAGCACTGCTAACACCACTTTTAGCTGAGCAGCGACAGCAGGGACAGCATTTCCGGAAACACTTCTGGGCAGAGATGGAGACTACTCAGAGCTATTTAGTGAGTGCACTTACCAGGATGTATTTTGCTAGTTGACTCCTAGACATGCCATACAGAGGATAAAGCAAGGGTGCTTTAGAAATAAAGGTTGGTGACAAATTCAGGGCCAAGGGGACAGAGAGCAGTGACAGAGAATTGGGTCAAAGCACCCAAGAATGCAAAAGCTGGAGAAGATTGGTGAGTTAGCCGACTTGCCCAAGGTCACACAGCTGTTTGGTACCAGAGGCGGGTTTTGCACTCTGTTGTCAGGATTCCTAGTCCAGCAGCTCCATACCAGACATTGTGCTGCTCTCGCAACAGGCCAAATGCTGCAGTGCCTAGTTTGGGAGGTTCTTGCAGAGGGGTAAGGGTGGTGCAGAAATGTAAAGGTCAAGGAGCAAAGAGGGTGCATGTCATCAGCAAGTGTTTCTGGAGAACTTACTCTGTGTTAGACATTTATTATGAACTGAATTGTAACCCCCATTCCCGGAGCCCTGCCAAAACTTATATGTTGAAGCTCTGACTCCCAATGTGACTGTATTTGGAAATAGAGCCTTAAAGGAGGTAATTAAGGTCATGAAGGTCGCACAAGGTCATAAGGGTGGGGCTCTAATCCAATAGGACTGGGAGTGGGCACACACAGAAGACAGGCCTTATAGGGACACAGCACGAAGGTGGCCGCCTACAAGCCAGGGAGAGAGGTCTCAGGAGAAGGCAAAGCTGCCAGCAACTTGATCTCAGACTTCCAGACTCCAGAACTGTGAGAAGACAAATTTCTGTTGTTTAGGCCCCCTAGTCTGTGGTACTTTGTTATGGCAGCCCCAGCTAACTACTACAGCACTGGTGGCCGACAGCCAGGGGCTGCCAAAGACCAGCTCTGCCTCAGTCTCATACTGCTTCAGGCTCGCGTGGGCCCAGGGAGGAGATGGGCAGCTGACTCACATTTGAAATTTAGCCAGAAATTTCTGGGTTAACCAGGTCCGCACTGAGACAAACAAGCACAAAGACATTAAGTACGATAAAAGTTGTAGGCAGCCACACACAATTTATCTTTTTCTGTGGATTATCTCTTTGTATATCCTTTAATCGCCTTGTTTTATTGGTGGTTTTATAAGAACAAACATTAATCTCAGAAAACTCACTTCTTGAAAACAGAACAAATATAAACCATTTGGGGTTTTAGAGTTTTCAGTGTTTGGAAAAAAATAGTTTATGTCAAGGAAAGCATACGTGCTATTGAAAGAATCCATGGAGGGACATCAGTGAAATGGTAGAGTGAGGACCTTTGGAAATCTTCTCCATAAAAGCAACAAGATCACTGGCAAAATTTGTCAGAAGCAATTTTTTCAGAATATTGGAAATTAACCCAGTGCTTGCAGGAATCCAAGGAGAGTTTAATCAAGAAAATGGCTGAATCTCAGTGAGGGCAGCAAGATTTGTGACATTTTAACTTGCTGTATCCCCACTTTCCCTTCCCCAACTCAGCAATAGCCTTAAAAACTGACAGCCCC
This sequence comes from Mirza zaza, assembly GCA_008750895.1. Taxonomy (NCBI): domain Eukaryota; kingdom Metazoa; phylum Chordata; class Mammalia; order Primates; family Cheirogaleidae; genus Mirza; species Mirza zaza. The sequence goes on from VSMD01042077.1 coordinate 66,478, forward strand.
ACAAGTACAGTGAAAATCGGCAGGCTGGCAGCTGCTGGAGGGGGCAGGATGCAGTAGGAGCCCTTTCAAAGCCCCATTCCCAGAGAATTGTCACTATTTTACCTGTTTGGTGGTTCCTGGGAGACTCCACTTAGAACAGCCAGATACAAGACAGGCCCATGAGCAGCTCTGCAGGGACCAGAGAATGTTCTTCCAATTTCCTGGATGGGAGACCTCACAGTCCATCTCTCTCTTCCCATCTAGAAGAGGGCAGGGAGTGGAGACCAGTTTCTTTTATTTACTTTAAAATCTAATTTTCTCCTCTTAGATTAATACTTTGTAAGAAGTGCCTAGGTAATTTAACTAATCTAGCACTATTACTTTCTGGTTTATTAATAATTAGGAAAAAATACAACTGAACAATTTCTTGCATTGCAAACCCTTTCAAAAAAAATGTGTTCATCTGCCTGATAAGGAAAAAGAAGTTTTCATTTGTTATTCAAGATACTATTTTTTCTTGGCAGTATGCTCAGAATTTCATTCCTAGGACCATATTGATGTATCTTACAAGTTCAGGCATGACCAGGCCAGGCGTAGTGGTTCACGCCTATAATCCTAGCACTTTGGGAGGCCAAGGCCAGCTACTTGGGAGGCTGAGGCAGGAGGATTGCTTGAGCCTGGGAGTTTGAGGTTGCTGTGAGCTATGATGATGCCACTGCACTCTAGCTTGGGCAACAGATCAAGACCCTGTCTCAAAAAAAAAAAAATACAGATACATTTGTGTTTCATAAGACAGAATATGTCATGTCCAAACTTGGACATCCTTGGTGTAGAATCTCTGCTTCATGGAATATCAGTTTGCCTTGAAAAGCTAAAATTCTCAGCATAACCAAGGACTTAAGTAGCCAAATGTCCCCGTTTACTCAGCCACAGGATGCTGGATACCATGTAGCAATTTGCACACAGTTCTTAACAATCTGTTTGTGTTTTCCAGAAAGGATAAGGGCTGCTGAAGTCCTGCTAGGATCTCCCTCCTCCCCTATCTCCACGGGGTTTTGCAGGCTGGAGCTCAGCGGGAAGCCAGGAAACCATTCTTCCATCCTGAATCTGGGGTTTGTCCATTCCAACCTTCTGACCCCCCTCATCCGATGGCTTCCTGCTGCCTCATTCTAAGTGAATTTTCCATAGGGGAAAAAAAAAAAAAAGTCTGCCTGGATCTATTCCTAAGTAGCGTGTTGATCATGACACTAATCTAAAGTTTTTGTTACTTTCAACACCTAAAGACATCAGTGAAGTTTAGCCTCTGTCTACAAGATCAAACAGTGTCACCATTGTCATTGGCTTGAGCAGCCAAGTCTAAACATTACATGTCAGTCAAACAACTGTGCAGGGGATGAACTTGAGGGCTGGGCAGATTTGGGCTTATTCACTTCTTTTTTTTTTTTTTTTTTTTTTGAGACAGAGTCTTACTTTATTGTCCAGGCTAGAGTGAGTGCTGTGGCGTCAGCCTAGCTCACAGCAACCTCAAACTCCTGGGCTCAAGCAATCCTGCTGCCTCAGCCTCCCAAGTAGCTGGGACTACAGGCATGTGCCACCATGCCCGGCTAATTTTTTCTATATATATTAGTTGGCCAATTAATTTCTTTGTATTTATAGTAGAGATGGGGTCTCGCTCTTGCTCAGGCTGGTCTCGAACTCCTGAGCTCTAAACGATCCGCCCACCTCGGCCTCCCAGAGAGCTAGGATTACAGGCGTGAGCCACCGCTCCCGGCCTTATTCACTTCTTTGCCTGGTTTTGTTGACTAGTGTAGCTGGAGCAGTTTAACAGGTGTGGGAAGGGTGGACCGGCTTACGGGACTGTTCTTCCTCCTCTGTGTGAATTAAAAGATTTTATGTCAACATTAACATCTTGAGAAATAATGAAGCTCGCTGCTAAAGGAAGCTGTATTTATCCTTGGAGAGAATACACTATAAGAGAAAAACCAAAAATTGAAGAGAGGAATCCAAATATTCCCTGTCTACCAGGGATGCAAATGAGAAAACAGGCTCTGACATTTTATTTGAAGCCATACAACCATTTCTTTGTGTGTGTAAAAGGCACTTTCTCTTAGTTTTCAAAGTCTGAATCATCATTTTAATATACAATAATTCACGGTAGCCAGGTGAGATTGAAAGATAAAAACAGTGCCACATCCAGAAAGGACCCCTGCAGCGCTCTTTGTTCTACCTGTGCCACAGGCGTGGTACCATGTGTTCTCTACAGCACACATTTCTGCACCCCACCCCTGGTCCCCTGGAGGGCAGGAGGAACGTCTTGTTCCTGGGCCCCTGCGGTACCTCACTCCTTGCTGGGGCACAGCGAGAGCTCGGGGGTGGGGGTGCTGGCAGCCTGGGTCAGCGGGGTCAAGGGTACATGCTCTGGAGCCGTCCAGCCTGCTTTGAGCCCCAGATCCACCACACCCCAGTGTGTGACCTTGAGCAAGTCACACTGGCCTTGCTCACCCTCAGTTTTCTCAAGAGTAAAACGGAGAAGGTTATAGTGCCTGTTTCCCAGAGTTTTCAAGCAAAGTAAATTAGATAAACCTAGCAGCAAACTGGCAAACACTCAAAATATTTAGGATGTTATCAGTGACTAAACAATAATAACCTAGATGGAATGTTCATCAGTGTCAGTAAAACAACGACTTACTTATGAAGTGTTCTGGCAAAGGGAAGCCTACTCCTTTAGACAAGTACTTAGTGAAGGCGGGAGTATTCGGAGATGGGTGCTGGGGTGGGGGAACCACCATTACTTGTCCACAGTCATCAAGAAGGCTTTTACCAATTGAGAGCTCAGAAGCTGTTAGTTGAAGGGAAAATCCAGTGAGTTTGCCTGGGAGGATATTATAGGCGATAAGAGAATCCAGAAAAATGCTTTGCGCCTCATTCTCCAACCTGTCCCTATTAAATCCTCTCCTCCCCACGCCCTGCCCAGAACAGCACATCCCTGCTGAAAATGGAAAGTGATGAATAGGGACAAGCAGGTGCAGAGCCTGTCATGCAACCAGTTTCCACCCAGCCTTCCCTTTTGGGCGTCACCCACCCTGTCTGGAGCATGTGGTGTGCCCAACCTGGGTGCCTGGTCAGGCCATTCCTCCCCGAGAGCTGAGCATTCATCCGCACCGCCTGCGCCTCGAGTCTCAGTCATGTTGGGCAGGGCCGTGCCCACAGCAACCGTAGCTACTGCACGTGCCAATGCTAAATAAAATAAGTAGGTCCACAAGTACATGGCCCTTAATATTTGAGTTAATTCCGGTGAAAAGAAGTGACGAATCTGAATTTGGTGTCAAACTCTCATAACCACTTTATATCTGGAAACACTGGATGCTTTCACTTGAGTCAGTTTAGAAAGTACGTTCACAGAAACTATGAACTATAATCATTACAGGAAGATAAATGTCGACTAAAACCTTTAAGATAAATTTAGAAACAGTAACTATTCCATACAACTGGCATAGATCAGCCATGAAAATAAGTTTGGGCCCACAGCTCTTTGTCTCTAAGTAGGAAAGCGTAGAATATGAGATCCTGAGATCATAGAATATGAGTAGGGAAACTGGGACCCTAACAAGTCAAACGGCTACACACAAGTGGGCACGTGAGCATGCACACGTCTCCCCCCTCAGTGGAAGGAGACTATGCCACTTGGCTACTTCTGATGGCCGTAAACCTCGGCGTGTTTTCCTTCTGGATTAACTGAACCGTTTAAGCTAAAGGCTTAACTTGTTCTTAATCTTCTCTTTGAAACACCAACTGGAGACTATTTAGTGCCCTGCCCAAAAGGTCAGAGGCACAGAAGAAAGCAAAGAGCTAGCATGTGCACTTACTTAGCAGCAGAAAAGGCCTGGGTCAGAGATCCTGGGACCAGATTTCCACGGAGCCTACTTTGCAGACAGCACACCAAAGCAAGGCTCGACGCTGGGTTGGGGTTATCCTGAGAGGCATCAGATACTATCCAGAAAGAGTGCAGTGGCCAGAGCTGAAACTGCCGTGAAGATGAAGGAAGCAGCTCTCTCGGGTGATTTAGAGTGGGGGAATTCTCTGTGGTGAGAGAGAACCACAGAGATGGCACCTTTGGCACCCCTTTTGTTGCTGTAACCCATTGCTATGTGAGGCTGTAATAAACCATCCCTACCCAACCAGGCTAAAATGCAGCCAGGACTCCGAATCTACTGGTATTGCCCGGTATCACTAGTGCAGTATCTCCAGCTACATCACCTCTCTGCCCTAGGAAGGCAGAGGCAAAAGGACTTTCTCAGGCATGGGTCGAAAGTTCTCCTTGACCTCTCTTGGGGTATTCGGAGTCAGCCGGTGGGCACTTGGGGTTCATGTCCATACAACCAACTCCAGACTCCTCCTCATTTTAAAATAAAATTCTGTCTTCCCCTACGACTCCCTGAAACACACACATAACAGTCTCACTCAACTGCCATTGTCCCCATGGGTTTTTCTCTCGCAGCTGCTCACGGTGATTACTGGAACCTGATTATCAAATGATGAAAACGTTTCTGAGGGAGGAAAAGGGCACAGGGTGATTTTTCCTGGGATCAGCCTCAGTCATGGGTTCTGCGGACACTGGCAACATTGTTCTAGGCTGCTTTACAGGTGACACAGAAATGACCACATAGGAAGGGCACAAAGGTAGGAACCATTCGACAAGGCCAGGCCCCAGACACTCAAGCACTGATGTCATCTAGCCTGTTCCCAAAGGCAGGCTCTGCGGTTGGCACCAGGCAGCCTAGATTAGGTTTGGGGAAGGGACCTGCCATGGAGGAGTCAGGTCAGCAGTGGTGGCCGCCCTGCAACCCGTAGGAGGGAGCTCGTCTGCAGAGGGGCCCCCCCGGGGGCTCTCAAGTAGGAAGTCGTCATATAAACAGACCAGGAGAATGTAAGTAACTCCACGAGTTCTATCTTCAGCCTGGGCGCTTGTATCATGATGATAAATAGGACATGCATTTGTAAGCAAGAAGAGGGCGTGGGACGGCTGGTAGGTAAGTGGAGGTGATTATATATTGAACTGACTCATCGGCTCAATGAAGCAAGAAGGAGGTCAGAAAGGGCCTTCCTAATGCAAACTCCAGTTTATTAATTATCACCATGACCCAGATTTCTCAACAAATAACAGAAAACGCTGAGAGCATTTATTTCATGTCGTCAGGACAAATAAGCCATTTTCAGAGATAGCTTCTTTTTTTTTTTTTTCTGTTTTGGAGAGGAAAGCTTTTTAGATGTGAAGCGACATTAAGGACAGAATGAGTTGGACTCAAAGCACAAGAAAGAGGCCTTTATTCTTGACTAAGGCCAGGTTTTGGCTTGGTTTTCTTTTGGAAATACCCCGTGTCTTAAGGCCAAGAACTTCAGAGAGGGTCAGCTTCACAAGGCAGAGAAAACTGGGCGGAAAGGAAAAAGGACCTGGAGCTCAGTGGTTTTTACCACGCTTATCATAAGAAATGGACATGCTTTAGCACCACCATAAAGCAGAGGTAACATAGCATGGTGGTTATGAAGGTGCACCTTGGAGCTCCACTGCTTGTGTTCAAATCCCGGCTCAGCCATTTCCCAGTTGTGTAGCCTTAGGCAAGTTACTTAACCTCTCTGGGTTTCAGTAACCCATCTGTAAAATGTAAAGTTCTACCTATCTCTCACAGGGTTGTCTTGAGGGTTAAATAAGTTAGTACCTGGAGGATGCTAGAGTAGTATTTTCTGGCCATTTTCGCTGGTAGCAAATAATAGAAATAGACCCAGTACTGAGAGCCACTGAATATTTCCAAATGATCATGTGCTTTTCCACTGGCATCATGATATCAGTTAACAGGAAATAAAAAAGGGAATAAAGTCATTTTACAGATTTTCTGGATTCTTAGAAAGACCATCTTATAGTCATGAGCATGACATAACCTGTCAAAACCACATCAGGGCTGTGTCTTGATTATCATCTATTTCTTTGGCAAATATTTGATGGTAGTGTCTAAGCATGAGACGTACTGGCCTTCAGTGGAGGAACAAGACATATCCATTCCTGCCTGTGTGATACTTAGAACAGAAGAGACTGACATTGTAAGTGACCTCAATATAGGGCGATGATATGATAAGAGGGTAAGTGTGGGGTTCTGGCCCTGGCCGGGTAGAAGTCTGCATCTTGGACAGTCTCGTACCACCCAGGTGCCCAGCACTGGTCAGACAGATAATAAATGCTCGATAAATGTGCATTGAATTAATTGACATAGCACCTATTATGCTGTATTGTATATCTTATCTTATCCTATATCTCAGAACCCTCAGAGCAAGAATACATCTCTGCCATTTTTGTGTCCCCAGCATCTCACATCATGCCTAGCAAGTAGAGTAGGGAATCAGAAAATGTTTGTTGAATGGATCTGAATGACTGCTACAACCTAATGATTCTCTCCCCTATACAACTGTGCAGATCTTTCATGCTTTAACCCAAAGAAGCGAGAAACTTGACAACATCTGTGGTGAAGTTATTTTTACTAGTTGGGTCTTTCAGTACCAGTGAAAATTACGTATGTACAGTCATACCTCATTTATTGCACTTCACTTTATTGCTTTTGCAGATAGTGCCTTTATTGCAAATTGCAGGTCTGTGGCAACCCTTCGTCAAGCAAGTCTATTGACACCATTTTCCCAATAGAGTGTGATCCTCCCAGCTCAGCCTCCCAAGTAGCTGGGACTACAAGAGCACCACCAAGCCCAGCTAATTTTTTAAAAAACTTTTGGAGGGACAGAAAATTGCTATTTTGGCCCAGTCTGGTCTCAAACTGCTGGCCTCAAGCATTCCTCCCACCTCAGCCTCCCAAAGAGCTGGGATTACAGGTGTGGGCCACCACTCCAATGGCAAACTTAATTGATAAATGTCCTGTGTATTCTGACTTCCCTAGTCACTGGCCATTCCTCCATCTCTCTCCCTGTCCTCGGGCCTCCCTATAACCTGATAAACAACAATATTGAAATTAGGCTAATTAATAACCTAACAGTCGCCTCTAAGTGTTCAAGTGAAAGGAAGAGAAAGGAAGAGTTGCACGTCTCTCACTTTAAATTAAAAGCTAGAAATGATGAAGCTTAGTGAGGAAGACATGTGGAAAGCTGAGACAGGCTGAAAGCTAGGCTTCTTGCATCAGTTAGCCAAGTTGTGATTGCAAAGGAAAAGTTCTTGAAGGAAATTAAAAGTGTTCCTCCAGTAAACACACAAATGATACAAAAGCGAAACAGCTTTACTGCTGATATGGAGAAAGTTTGGTCTGGATAGATCAAACCCACCACAACATCCCCTTATGCCATAGCCTAATCCAGAGCAAGGCCCTAGCTCTCTTCTATTTTATGAAGGCTGAGAGAAGTGAGGAAGCTGCAGAAGAAAAGTTTGAAGCTAGCAAATGTTGGTCATAAGGCTCAAGAAGAGAAGTCATCTTCATAACATAATAGTGCAAGGTGCGTGGAGGCCGAGGTGGGAGGATTGCTTGAAGTCAGGAGTTTGAGACCAGCCTGGGCAAGAGTGAGACCCCATATCCACCAAGAGACAGAAAAAATTAGCCTGATGTGGTGGCACATGCCTGTAGTCCCAGCTACTCAGGAGGCTGAGGCAGGAGGATCACTTGAGCCCAGGAGTCTGAGGTTGCTGGGAGGTTGTGTGAGATGGCATCACTGCACTCCAGCTGGGACAACAGATCAAGACTGTCTCAAAAAAAAAAGTGCAAGGTGCAGCAGCAAATGCTGATGTAGAAGCTGCAGCAGGGTATCCAGAAGATCTAGCTAAGATCATTGATGGATGATCACTAAACCACAGATTTTCAATGAAGATGAAACAGCCTTCTATTGGAAGAAGATGCCATCTAGGACTTTCATAGCTAGAGAGGAGAAGTCAGTGCCTTGCTTCAAAGCTTCAAAGGCCAGGCTGACTCTCTTGTTAGGGGCTAGTGATGGTGACTTTACGTTGAAGCCAATGCTCATTTACCACTCTGAAAATTCTACAGCCCTTAAGAAGTATGCCAAATCTACTTTGCCTGTGGTCTATAAATGGAACAGCAAAGCCTGGATGATAGCACATCATAGTTTACTGAATATTTTAAGCCCACTCTTGACACTTACTTCCCAGAGAAAAAGAATCCTTTCAAAATATCATTGCTCACTGAGAAGGCACCTGGTCACCAAAGAGCTCTAATGGAGATGTACAAAGAGATTGATATTTTCACGTGAACACAAAATCCATTCTGTAGCCCATAGATCAAGGAGTAATTTAGACTTTCAAGTCTTATTATTTAGGAAATATATTTTATAAGGCTGTAGCTGCCATAGATAGTACTTCCTCTGATGGATCTGGGCAAAGCAAATTGAGAACCTTGTGGAAAGGATTTACCCTTCTAAATGCCACTAAAAACATTTGTGATTTGTGGTAGGATATCAAAATAACAACATTAACAGGAGTTTGGAAGAAGTTCATTCTAACCCTCCTGGATGACTTCGAGCGGTTCTAGACTTCAGTGGAGGAAGTCACTGCAGATGTGGTGGAATAAGAAGAGAACTAGAATTAGAAGTGGAGCCTGAAGCTGTTAATGAATTGCTACAATCTCACGATAAAACTTGAAGGGTTGGAGAGTTGCTTCTTATGGATGAGCAAAGAAAGTGGTTTGTTGAGATAGACTCTACTCCATCTATATAAACTTAGTTGATAAAACTGTGCCAGGGTTTGAGAAGATTTACTCCAATTTTGAAAGAAGTTCTGCTGTGGGTAAAATGTTATCAAACAGCATCGCATGCTACAGAGAAACCTTTTGTGAAAGGAAGAGTCAATTGATGCAGCAAACTTCACTGCTATCTTATTTTCAGAAATTGCCGCAGCCACCCCAAACTTCCCCAACCACCACCCTGATCAGTCAGCAGCCATGAAGACCCTCCATCAGCAAAAGATTACGATTTGCTGAAGACTCAGATTGACTGTTAGCATTTTTTAGCATAAATACTGTTAGCATTTTTTAGCATAAAATACTTTTAAAATATTTTAAAATTAAGTCAAGTACATTTTCTTAGACATAATACTATTGCACACTTAATAGACTAAAGTATCATGCAAACATAACTTTTATAAGCACTGGGAAGCCAAAAATTTGTGTGACTCACTTTATTGCAGTATTTGCTTTGTTGCAGTGGTCTGGAACTGAACCCACAATATCTCCAAGGTCTGCCCCTAACCGGTTTTCTGCTCACTCTTAGCTGCCATGACCTCCTCTTTCTTATTAAAAACTCTCCTCCTTCAGTGTTAGAGTCCCATCCTGTCCTCCCCCATCTCTCTGGACACTTGTCCATTTTTTTCCCTGGGTCCTCTTCCTCCTGCAGCAACATAACATGGACTTCCCAGCCTCAGCCCTAGACCCAGTGGTAGTTACTGATTCTGTGTGCCCACTAGCTCTGCCAACATGCTCCCTGGCCCCAGGAGTAGACACCTGACCCATGGCTGGTGTTCTTTTGGCAACAGAGATTGGCTCCAGGAGTGGACAGGTGCCCCAAGTAGGGGCAGTCACAATCCTTGCTTGGCACTAATGGCCGGACCCTGTTGTGATGAAGCCAAGAGGATGTGAATCAGGGGCTGTTGGCAGCATTCAGGCCCTACTAGGAGGGATCTGACTGCAGGAAAAATGGAACCCAGCTCAAAGGAGAGAGAGGAAAAAGAACGGACAAGAGTCCTGGAGAGGCCCAGTCTCTGAAGCCCTGGTTTCTGTGGCTCTTCCATTGGTGCTATGAGCTTCCCTAATTCATCAACCTACAGGCTCCCCTTTGATTTAAGACAGGCTGAGAGGGTTTCTGTCACTTGCTAATTGCATTCTTGTCACTACAGACTCTCCTTGTCTACATTTACATCTTTGACCAAACCTCTAGGCAAATGGCTCCCAATTTTTACCTCTAGCCTCAGTTTCTTTCTAAGCCTTGGTAACCCATTGCCAACTCTCTGTGCTGGGCATTTTTCCTGGAGGTCCCATGGGCCCCTCAACCTCCACATGTCTGAAACTCATCACTCCCGTGCTGCCCACCTTCTCGTCCAGGCTCTGTCTTGATCTATGGTGCCACCATTCTCTGCCCCAAAACGTCCTTCTCCCTCTCCTTCCTGCCCCACCCACAGCTAGTCACTAAGTCTTGCTGCTTCTCCCTTCATACTGTTTCCAACAGCTGTCCCTTCTTTTCTGTTCCACAGCCACCATGTGGGTTAGAGGCTTAGCTTCTTGATGTGTCCGTCAACTCAATTCTTCTGACAGACCATGACCAGAAGAGTAAGCTGCTTAAGGAACCGTCTGCTGAATCCAGTCTAGACTCCATAGCAGGGCCCACAAAGCTGCCCACGAGCCCCCTTCCCAGCCTCAGACCATGTTCTCATCTGCAAGACCCTGCTCTCTAAACACATCAGGTACCTCACCCCCTTCTCACCCTGGCCTCAGCCCTGGGATCGCCTTTTCCTCCTCTCTGCTATTGCTCTGTGGTCCAGCTGGCTACAGTCTGAATATTGGTGTCCTCCCAAAATTCATATGTTGGAATTTATACCCAATGAGATACTATTAAGAGGTGAGCCCAGGGAGTTTGAGACCAGCCTGGGCAACATAGCAAGACCCTACCTCTAAAAAAAAATTGTTTTATATTCAGTCCAAATGCTGACAGAAAATCATTCAAATCATTAAAATCTGGACATAAGTAGGAATGATGATGTACTTAATAGGTAAGGGACTTTTTTATTTTACTCTCTGCATCGAGAGTCTCTCAAAGAAACCAGTATCTGGTAGACATTCAAGTATTTGTTGAATGAATGAATTTCTGTTCATCAAATTTAGTACATATGTCAAGTAGAAGAAATTAAGAAATTAGGAAGTAAGGGATGCTTGCATGAAATTATACCACATACACAAATTTAAGTCATATAAATGTTAAGGACATAGGTTAAAGGTCTTCATTTTAAAGTACTTTTGTTGCTAAAACAATAGTCACAATTCACATTTATGATTTATCTGTTTTGTCACCATTGCATGTAAATAATAAAAATAATATTTACTGCTGCTCAATATGAAAGTTGACAGATAGTTTAATAAGCCTTAAGTTTATAAAGATAGGTATGCATTGAAAATACTTTTCTCTTTTATAAGGCTTGAACTGAAAGGTTTTTCTCTAAAATGATGTTTTCCAGGATACTGGCGCTATGTGATAACTTATTTGGTAAAGCTTTCTATAAGCTATTCTAGACAGTTGATAGAAGTATTTGAATGACAAGGATAGTAGATTTCAACTATTAATTTTGGTCTAAATGTAGACTGTTAGACTAGTATATAATTATTTTCACAAAATGCATAATCATGACTGCCAATTTTTCCATGACTAACTATACCCTGCCAGATGTTTCTTAGGTTCTGCTGAGTCACTTTTTTTCCAGAACTCTGTGTTCCCATTGACTCTTAATCCTGTCTGGCTTTTTTTCATACTTTGTCTTTTACCTGAATTTTAAGTAAAATGGTTTCAATGCTCATTTCGTATGCATATAGTAGGTACTTTAAAATTACTCTCAATTTTATTTGCTATCATATATCTTAACCTATCTCTTTCCTGGCAAGGTAGATATTTTGAGGAATTTATTCTAAAAAGTCATTAAGCTTTTATATGCAAAAAATAAAGCCATCTACAACCTCATCACATGGCTGAGCATATTCTGAATCACCCTAGAATCCAGTCATTTCGAAAAATGCTAACCAGTTCTCAAACTTCTGCATTTGTTTTCTGCTGTTCAGTTACCTCTCCTAATTAGATTTTCTAGTGGCAGCAAAGATGGTTAATCACTGGTTAGACAGCCAGAGCTTGCTGTCAAGTGGTGCCTTTCAACTCAGGATGGATTTTTATTTTCTTACCAATCTGAGCATTACGGAACACTCACTGCCTGGCCCCTAGAAAGAAAATTTTCAGTGACAGATTTCATCTCTTGAACATCAGTGAAAATACTTGGCTACATGCATGGTTTCATAAAAAATTCATTGATTCAAAATGTATTAAATGCCTACTATGTTCTGCTAATGGTGCAAAGGGTGAGAGATGTAAAGAAAAACTGAGTCCCTATTCCCCTAAGGAGTTCTTAGGAGGAAGGCTGACAAGTAAACACACAATTCAAAGTAAGTGAAGTTCTCATGAAATTGAGTGGGTGAAATTGGCAGCAAGTACTATAAAAGTACAGAGAAAGGGCTGAAACACTGCCCCAATCATTTTCAAACTCCTCCTCAACCACATTTCATCACTAGTTATGCAAAAAGAACTCAAACCCTTCTGCACGCCTCTCCATGCGTGCCTGTTTCAAGGACTAACCATTAGGACATTTCTGCCTAAGAACAACAAATCCCCCAAACTGCAAGTGTTTTCTATACCAACTGCAGAATGTTGTTGAGTGCCTATGGATGGATAAATTAATTACTCACTTAATTAGTTTATGCCCCAATTTTACTTGCATTCATTGGGAATAGGAGAAAGCATGGTCGTGGAAGGAAAGTCCCTGAGGTCAGAAGATCAGATCTGCATTGTGTGGTTAGATAAGCCAGGTCACTCAGGCCAGCTGGCCAGAGGATCCTAATCTGTAAAATGATGTCTGTGAGCTCTCCAACCCTCTGACATTCTAAGATCTAACCAGAAAGCAATTGATCAAGCCAGCAAGATATCATTATAGTTTAGTAACTTTTTGAACTTCTCAGAGTCTTGAAGATGTATCATGTAGGAAGGAACTTTGGTAACTGCTAAGCTTGCCTTTATTGAAGGGAGAAAAAATATTGTGTAAGGTTAGGGAATAATTTGAACAATCATTTTGCTCCTGTGCAGTAAATATCAACAGTGGAATTTTAGAAATGTACTTTCAATGGTGCCACATAGCAGTTGATCTATAAAATCATCTGGCCACAATTTCATTAGTTGGGGAAAAAAAATTTCTGTGAAATATTATTTACCATTGCCAAGAAGAGAAGGAAGAAAACTGGCAATGGTAAATAATATTTCACAGAAATTTTTCAAAGCTTGAAAAATGTCATTCTGTATTTATTCAAAACCCTACGCAAAGACCCAACAAATTCCTCTCTTCCCTGCTTGACAATTTTAAATAAATATTCATCTAATTTATCAACATTTAAGGCAAGTTTTGCATTACAATCTAATGGTAAACATATTTTTCTTATCAAATGGCTCATCTTGACATTGTTTAAACCCCTATACAAGTTCAGGACATTCAGTGACTCCAAGTGGAGTTAACTACTCTGTACAGGCAGCAACAATTTCTTGGGTCTTCTAACACACTTGATTGAAGTGTAACAATTTCTCTTTAGCTAACTTCAACCCAGAGAGCAAAGAATCACATCCCAGGTGGGGCTGAAGATCTGTCAGGGAAAATGACTCAGGCCAGAGACTGCAAAAAGGAAGATACTATGACTTAGTTTTGCAAATATAAACTTTTGGGGTTTTAAGCTGGCAGGGAGCTCAAAGAAGAAACCAGCAAGGGCAACTTTCAGCTTCTAGGAAGGAAGTACTGCCAGGGCTAAACCTGGATGTGCTATTTCAGTTCAGGCAAAGGGAGAAAATAATTTTGCAAGTTTTTACTTCTTTAAAATGAATGCAATGCTATAACCCAGCAGGCTATATGGAAACATGTATATAGTGTATGCACTAAAATGCAAGGCTGACATCCCTAGGGAAAAAAGTGGGAGAGAAGGGGAGAGAAAACATCCTTCTTTCACTAAGAACTCTCTAGTTGTGTCCTGCAGGCAACTACAGAATAATAATAAATGAATGATGAGATACTTTGACAAGACCCAGTACAATGGCACTCATAGGATAAGAGTTAACATTCTCACGCCTGACAACTTTCCAGCAAAGCCCAGAAGGAGAAGTCAGAAAAAAAATCAGAAAAACCAAAGCTTAAAACCAGTGGCACGAAAGTCTGATTACATTTTTCAATTTCATTTTTGGTTTCTCCACACTTGAGTGGAACTCACTCAGTCCCACACATGTCTTCTTCAATGTGAGAACCATCCTCTCTGAAACCACAGGGCTGCAGATGTCACGCTGGAATTCTCCCAGAGGCAAACTGCCAGATTTGAGGCTGTCCCTCCTCAGTCACTTTCCCGAGTGTGACCGGGCGGCGCCTGGGCCAACTGACATTCAGACCTGTGGACTGTTCGTACCCACAGCCCACCTGCGTTTGCGCCACCTTTACACAATGCGACCGCGCCAAGGGCGGGTGAGGCGGGAGGGCCAGGCATCCTGCCCCGCGGGGGAGAGGAGGACACCGTGGCTGGGAGAGGGCCCGCTCGCCGCCACACCGTTACCTGGCTGCAGATCCGACCTGCGGCCCAGGTGGGCAAATGCCCTCCGCTCCCGGAGCGGAGCCCAGAGACCGTACTTTCTATTAAATGTTGTAAATACTGCCCCTCCCACCGGCCGGACAACACCGTATCACCAAACAGAAGGTTAGATCCCTTTCCTCCAACTCGACAACTCCTTCCAAGGCACCTCTGTCTTCTCCGTAAATCTGAGCCCCACCCAGGCGGCGGGCCTGGGCGGCCGCGACGGCTGGGGGACCCGGGGACACCTGGGCCCCCGCAGCACCTGGGCCTGCCCGCGGCGCGAGGGCAGCCTGGCGCTCGCGGCGCGGTTGAATCACGCGTGAGTCACCCCTTGCAGGGGCCCGGAGTTTCCTACGGCGAGGAGGCGGGGCAGGGGTGTGGATTCGCCGGGGCCGCCCTCCGCGACGGCGAGTGACCCGGGCCGGGGGCGGGGAGTCGGGAGGCGGCGGGGCGGGGGCAGGCGCCGGGGGCCGGCCGAGGCGCGGGCGTCCGCGCGGCCTTTATAGCGCGCGGGGCTCGGGCTTCCCCAGACTCGGGGCTCCCCGCGCCCCATCCCGCTCTCTCTGGCCGACCCAGGGCGCCTAAAGCCCACCCTCCCCAGCCTCCGGGGTGCATCGGAACCCGCCTGACCTCCTCGCCAGCTCGTGGACATGGAGACTCCTGCCCGGCCCCGGGTCCCGCAGGGGACCGCCGTCGCTCGGACGCTCCTGCTCGGCTGGGTCCTCTCCCAGGTGGTCAGCGCTTCAGGTGAGTAGCACCAGCTCCCAGGAGGCCCGGGCGCGCTGCCCGTGGGAGGGAGGGGACCATCCTGGATGTCAGCGGGCTCGCCCTGGGTCCCCGGGGTGCCCCATGGTGTCCCCGCGCCTGCAGGACTCGGCTGCGCTCACCGAGCCCGCGCTTGAATGAACCTGGGCCCCGAGGCGCGCCGGCCAGAGTCGCGGGAGTAGTTGGCGCCCCAGCCCGGCTGCCCCTTCTGCTAGAGGTGTTTGCTCTGGGCGTCCATTGTTGTTGCATAAGCGGGTTTTTGGCTCCCTCTTTAACACTGGGGAAAGAGTTTCCCAGGGAGTCACGACCTTGAAGGTGATGGGACGTGGGTCCGCATCTGCGCAGGTCAGCGTGCGAAGGTTTGGATGTCATCTTTCATTATATGTGCGTCTTCCCTTAATAAAGAGCAGCCTTGGTGTTTTCTTGGTTGTCTTTGTTTTACGTTTAGGGGTAGGCAATCCTTTTGCCAACTGTTGCTTGGATCGGAGCAGGTAGGGCATTGTGCATGCCCCATAGACCTGATTTTTTGTGTTTGGGGCTGTGCAGAGCTGGGGCCTGCTGCCTGGTGACAAAGCAGGCCTTAATGATAAAGCATGCTGATCGAATACATCCATCCGATGGTGTGACCCGCCGCACAGCCACCTTGGTCTCTATGGAAGTTTTAGTATAGAGACATTTCAGATAAAAATGGAAAGAATCAATTTTGGCTTTTTTTCGTATGTATGCAGTCCTAACTTATCATACATGTGGGATTTGCCTTTTTCCGTAATTTATTGTAAGCCCTTCCTACCTGGCCTTCGCTGGTGGGTTGAACCTGAATCTTGGACTTCCCAAGGGGGGCCGAACACCCTGGCACATTGATGGCTTTGGGCTGTGTTTCCTGGTCAGGTTATGAGAGGGCTTTCCCCATAAAGAATTTCAAAGGATTTCAAGATCCTTGCTCATTTCCATGGATGATAAGGTAGATCTTGCCACGAGAAAATAATAGGAAAAAATTTGAATTTTTTTTTCTCTTGATAATTCAGTAATGAAGCTTTTGTGGTTAAAAACAAAATGTGAAGTTTATGGTGCTGGACGGGGGAAAGATGTTTTATACTGCCAACTGAAAGTCATATGCTGAGAAGTACACATAATAATAGATGTTTCTCTGTTGTTTAAAGGGACTACAGATGTAGTGGAAGCATATAATTTAACTTGGAAATCAACTAATTTCAAGACAATTTTGGAGTGGGAACCCAAGCCCATCAATCATGTATACACTGTTCAGATAAGGTAAGCGAGGTACAAAGAAAGAAAATTAAGGTTTTTGATGTTTCTACTCTCCTATGCTGAACACAAATGTCTCTTTTTATTTTCTTTGAGACAGAGTCTTGCTCTGTCGCCCTGGGTAAAGTGCCGTGGCATCAGCCTAGCTCACAGCAACCTCAAACTCTTGGGCCCAAGCAATCCTACTGCCTCAGCCTCCCGAGTAGCTGGGACTACAGGCATGTGCTACCATGCCCAGCTAATTTTTTATATTTTTAGTTTTTTGGTTAATTTCTTTCTATTTTTAGTATAGACAGGGTCTCACTCTTGCTCAGGCTGGTCTTGGACTCCTGAGCTCAAGCGATCCTCCCACCTCTGCCTCCCAGTGTGTTAGGATTATAGACGTGAGCCACCGCGCCTGGCCCACAAATGTCTTTAAAGCTGATTACTGCGTGAGATTATTTAACAAAAAGCAAAAAAGAGGGCATTTATGGTAATATGCTGGCCAGTGTTACACTCTATCAAGCCTGCGACATTTCTGGGTCTTAAAGTGATAGAATGTTTAAATTGTTTTTGGAAATGATGGGAATATTCATAAGCCTAGTATAAGCTGTGGAGAGGTGAACCGTCTCGAGTAGGCCCTTTAGTATGCTTCTGCATGGATGATAATTTAATCTCATCTAAGCGCAGATGTCTTCTTCCTTTGCCGTCTAGACTGTGAGCCATGTCTAACAAGTTAGGGAAAAGGTGGGGAGGAATTCTGATGTATACATTGCCCGTAAGCAGTGTTTGATTCATTAATCTTTGGACTCTGTGAATCAAAATTTGGTAGCACACATGATCTTGGTGGAGGAGGCCAAATTCGTGAGTCACGGAGCCGCGAAAAAACACTTCGCTGTCCGCACCCTCCGCTCTCTGGGCTGCTCTGCTCACTGGGTCTCATCTCTGATCGACAGCTCTTCCCGGGAGCCAGTAATTCATCACATTCAATCTAAAGGTTATGTCTTCTTTGATGGTTTTCACCGTATTCTTGGCAAGTGTTTGGTCTCTAAAATGTTCTAGGTATGGGGTGGGTCTTTTAGGTGGATGTTCTTGTTTTTCAAAATGAACTTCATGATGACTGTTGCCAAACCAACAGGGAGGAGAATTTGTGTGTTCAAGTGCGTGCGTGCATGTGTGTTTGTGTGTGTGTGTATAAGTGTATATATGTGTATCTGGAGAGAGAGAGAGAAAGGAATGTCATAACCTGAGATAATGACTACAATTATGGTCAAACGTGTCAATTCAGATTCCACTGATTGAGAATTAGTAAGTAATTTCTCTAATACAGACCTGAAGTTTACTTTAGTAACCACTTTTCCTTCTGGATAGTGAAAATTAGATTTGGGGAGGAACGCTTACCTCCTAAATATATTCAGTCTTATGTTTTAGGGCCATGTGGGAATGTATTTATGATTTACCTGATTTTTAAATATAAGTCTTTGTTAACTCTTAAGTTATTGGACTTTATAAGGCCGCCATTATTTAAATGAGCACAGCCCCCCTCATCTGCAAACACCAGACTCACAGGGCTAAGCTTGGGGGTGCCTGCAGACTCAGGGTGCTCCTGCGGACAAGGGCACTCTGCCCACACTCTTGCTGCTGTGCTGGAGGGCCTGGGAGCAGCTTCATCAGCCTCGCCTAAGACCTGCACGCCTCACCTAAGACCTGCACGCCTCACCTGCCTGCCCCAGGGGTAAATGGGATTCCTTGTTGAAACGACTAGAGCAATCATTTTCCAGACTAGGAAACTATCACCCTGGAAGGGATTTATTTCTGACTGCACTGACGCTGGGTGCCCACGCCAGCTCTGGAACCGAGATCTCCCCAGTATGCCACACCACCCCCTCCTCAGATGGCTCAGCCCAGTATGATTGGGGGCCCCAAAGCTAGGAGAAGGGAGGAAAGCCTTGCCCACTGCCTCTCCTCATTGGGGCTCCTACCCTGCCTGTTTCCCTCCCCTGGAGGAAGCATCTGAAGGGCTGCCTTCTTCTCCAGCCCCACCCTCGCCCTTGCTAGGGAAGCCGGGCTCTAGCCACAGGCACCTGCTGTGTTGAATCCCCCACCGGGAGCTCTGGCTGCATCTTCCCCTTTGCAAAAATGTTATTGGCTCAGACCTTAGCACCAAACCATCACCTGTAATATTCATTCCATGGGAATATTCCAAATTCTAAAGCTGAATTTACAAAGCTTCTAGAAAACAACCTACAACTAAATTAGTGACGATTTGTATTCCATTAGAATTTTTTAGTAACTCAGGAAGGACTTTTATTATTTCCAAATCACGGGGTTTGGAAATGCCTAGAGGAATCTCAAAGGCTTTTAAAGTGTTAATGCTGCTAATGGCCTTCTGAAGAATTTATACGGTATTGCCCCTTCCTTACCTGTTAGCACGATTTATTACTCACAGTGATACTATATAGACCCTTGTGTTAAATTTTGCTGTGGAGTACATGGTCCCTGCTTGTGAGCTGGAGGAACCAAATCCTGTATCTGTCAGACGTATGCAGCTGCAGAGGCCAGTGCAGTCTTTCTCCTGGTGTGCGAACAGCCATTTGCCATGGCGATGGAAAGGAATCATTGCGTTCTCATTCTCTTTTGACATGGAAATGATATAATAAAAATGTATTTTGGTCATTCTAGACCAAAATAGCCTCTCTACTTTTATTAGAATTAAAAATTGAAATATAAGAAGCCAAAATATTCCAATATCAATCTTAGTTTGTGCATTTTAGGATAAAGAACATGTTTATCCAAATCAGCCTTGTTATTTAGTTCAAATTTTTAAATAATACATATTAATGGCTGTTGTGTATGGATTTAGACAATTGAATCCATATGGTGACTTGTTTACCCCCAATGGTGTATTAATTCAACCTGTAAATGCAAACTAAGACTCAGCAAGGCCCTAAAGCTCTGCTGTTGGTCAGGGAGCACAGAGTGCAGACCCAGGTACAAAGCAGACTGAATCGAGCATGTTCTGGAGGTACCTGTGCTAGGGGACAGGGGAGGGAGAGCTAAGCACACAGCAAGGAGCTCTAGAGATCCCAGAGCAAGTGGGGTTGCGCTGTGGCAGCCGATGACATGGACAGGAAGAGCAGCATAATCATCACTTTCCAGAGAATAGAAGTTCATGGTTCAAGTTGCAGTGACACCTGACCTACGACTTTTTTTTTGGTTCCTTAGAAGAATTTCATTTTTAGTAGAAGTTCCTTAGATTATTTCTTTTTCAATGATGTCTTGCCAAGGAAAGATCTGTCTTAAGCCTTTTGGTCTCAGACTTTGCTAGACAGAGGCTACCTGTATCATAATTCTGTAATCTGTGTGAGATGCATGCACACCTTGCAGAAGTGAGGGAGGCACGTGGTATGATGAAGCAAACAGACCCAGCTCTGCCTCTCTTTAGCTGTGTTACCTTGGTCAGGTTACTTAGTGCTTCTGAGTTTCACTGTCCTTATGTGTAAAAATAATATCCAATACCTTCTTAGAATGATTGTATCAAATGAAGTAACACGTGCAAAGGGCCCATTACAGTACCTGGCATAGAGTAGAGTCAATAAATGATTAATATAACCACACTGATAATGGTCATGATAGGCTATAATATAGATAATATATTATTATACAGATTTTGTTACTCTATAGACTGTGTTCTCTTAGAATATAGAATGTGATGTAATAATGTAATATGATATAATAAGTAGATATACTGATCTCGATGGAGAATTGCTCTCTCTCCCATGTTACTATGACAAAGCACTACATTCTAAGGAAGATATTTAACAAAATGGCTTAGAGCACAGACCCAGGAGTCAAACTGCTGCCTGGTTCATAGTCCAGCTATGTGATTTTTTTAGCTAGTCACCCAATCTCACTTTGTGTCTGTTGCCTTATTTATTTATTTATTGAGATAGTCCTGCTCTGTCACCCTCGGTAGAGTGCAGTGGCATCATCATAGCTCACTGCAACCTTCAACTCCTGGACTCGAGCGATCCTCCAGCCCCCACCTCCTGAGTAGCTGGGACTATAGGGGCGTGCCACCATGCCCAGCTAATTTTTTCTATTTTTGGTAGAAACGAAGTCTTGCTCTTGCTCAGGCTGGTCTCAAACTCCTGAGCTCAAGCGATCTTCCTGCCTTGGCCTCTCGAGTAGCTAGAGCGCTAGGATTACAGGTGCGAGCCACCACCCCTGGCCTCAGTTGCCTTATTTGTTGTAAAAAACAGGGCTAATTACAGAGCCTCTATCCCCAGGGTGCTGTGAGGACTCAAAACAAGTCTCAGCACAGTAAGCGCCTTGTCGGGACTGGTTGTGGAGCTCTTGTCGTCGTCACAGACCGCAGCCAGAAATCAATCTGTCCTGTTGGGTGCAAATCATAATGTTCCATTTCTTTGTCTTCCTCTCTTTAGTTCTAAATTTGGAAATTGGAAAAGCAAATGCTTCTACACCACAGACACAGAATGTGACCTCACCGACGAGATCGTGCAGGACGTGAAGCAGATGTACTTGGCGCGGGTCCTTTCCTACCCTGCAGGGAACGTAGACGCCATGGGTTCTGCGGGGGAGCCTCCATTTCAGAACTCCCCCGAGTTTACACCTTACCTGCAGAGTAAGTAGCTCGTTTTCTAATAAAGGTTTCTAATACCTTTATTAGAAGGTATTATTAGGTATTATATCTAATACCTAATAAAGGTTTCTAATACCTTTATTCCAGTTGTTATAAACTTCTGAAAATTCTTGTGACCCTTAGAGACCATTAGATAAAAACTATTTATCCATGAACACATCTTGTTTCTCACCTACTGCTAAGTACCACGGCCCTCTTCACACAGCCCAAATGTGGTAGGAGGTTCACAGCATGTGAACTTGGGAGTTGATAACAGTGTCATCAAGTAACTTTCTCCACCAGTCTGGCCCCAGACCCCACCAGTAACTGGCAGAATGTGCGTGTGGGGTGGTAGTGGTGCTAGGGGGAGAAAATCCACCAGGGCTGGGGTTTCGGCTTTCCTTATGTATATCATACATCCTGAATTTTCTGTCCCATCGTCAGACCAAAAATTCCAGTTTAGGATTTCGCACAGGCGGTCATAGATCCATGGGGAAAGTCCAGTCTCCCTTTGGGCCCATAATCAGGCTCGCTGACCTTTTCCAATCACTTGGCCAAGATTTAGTCTCGTGGTGTGCAGGCCCCTGCCCAGCTCTCAGCCTGCCTCTCTCACGCTGCTCTTGGAAATGTGGACTCCGTTCCTCCCGGGCCTGTGCCCCGGTGAGCCAACCCTGGGATCCAGTGAGGGAATGCAGAGAATGCACGTCCAGCAGGAGATTTAAATTCTTATCTCAGGACTGTGGTTCTGAGCTGGGCATTTTACGTCCAAACATGTGGCACATTGGGAAGAGTGAAATTAACTCCTCTTGTAAGGCATGCTGATTAGAATGAAAGTGTTGTATTACTAGTGTTTCTATATTTACCCCTGTGACGGTCCAGGGAGAGAGAACAGTTCTCAGGTTGGGGTGGTGAGGAAGGGTCGATGGATAATCAACCATCCATACTCTTTTAGTACCTACTTCGAGGGTCGAAATAGGGGGCCTTTGCCCAGGTGACTGTGACTGCCTCCCCAGAGGTAAACCCCTCCAGTGCCTCTGCCTGTGTGTCTGGAAAGGCTGGAGTACAAACATCTTGACAGTCACCTCCAGTGACTTTGCAGGATCACTGATATTCATTCTCCCCGTAGTTGATGACATCCTTACACTTTCCTTTTAGTTCTTGAGTTTTTTATAAGCCACTTCACATCTATTATTGGTACAGGGTAGAAAATATTTTGTATATTTATATTATGTCTACACACACATACACACACACGTTGGCCTGTGACTTGCACAGGATTAGTGTTTGTTTTACTGTCATTCAACCAAAGCACATGAAATAATTGAGCCATTATAAAGACCCAGTGGTTAAAACCAGATTCTTGCGGTACCAAGGACATTTCCCGGGCTTGCTCACAGCCCTAGATTTATTGTACCTAGAATGTGGAACCTTACACTACTGCACTGTTCAATACAGTAGCCACTAACCACAGGTGGCTAGTGACCAGCTGAAATATGGCTAATGCAGTATGTCTGAAATATACACTACATCCTAAAAAATACTGATTCCATGTTAAAATGATAATATTCCAGATATACACAGTTGACCCTTGAACAATGCTGGGATTAGGGTTGCCAATGTCCTGTGCAGTCAAAAATCCAAGTAAAACTTTTGACTCCCCAAAAACTTGACTACTAATAACCTACTGTTGACAGGAAGCCTTACCGGTAACAGTCGATTAACATATATTTTGTATGCTACACGTATTATATACTGTATTCCTACAGTAAAGTAAGCTAGAGGAAAGAAAGTGCTATTAAGAAAATCATAAGGAAGAGAAAATGTATCTACTATTCGTTAAGTGGAAGTGGATCATCATACAGATCTTCATTCTCGTTGTCTCAGTGTTGAGCGGGCTGAGGGGCAGAAGGCAGAGGAGGAGGGTTGGTCCTGCTGTCTCAGGGTGGCAGAGGCGGAAGAGGTGAAGGAGGTGGCAGGGTGGGCAGGAGAGGGAGGCACACTTGGTGTACATTTACTGAAAAACATTTGTGTGTGAGTGGACCTGTGCAGTTAAAACCCATCTTGTTCAAGGGTCAGCTGTATTTGGTTAAATCAAATATATTATTAAAATTAATTTCACCTGTTCTTTTTTTACTTTTTCTAATGTGACTACAAGGAACTTTAAAATTACACCTTTGGCTCCCATTGCATTCCCATTGAGCATTGGACAATGGGAATGCAACTGCCACAGAGTTCTGTAGTCTTGGGATCTAGCGTTGGTGCCACCAAGCCTGCTGCTATCAGGGATTTGATTCAATGCTGCGGTTTTATATGAGAGATACGTTGTTATCTGTGATAAATAGGGTTTTACTTTGTACAGAATTCTTGGATTCCACCCAAGCTCATTTCCTTTGTTCCAGCAAACCTTGGACAGCCGACAATTCAGAGTTTTGAACAAGTTGGTGCAAAACTGAAGGTGACAGTACAAGATGCACGTACCTTAGTCAGAAGGAATGGCACGTTCCTGAGCCTCCGGGATGTTTTTGGCAAGGACCTAAACTATACGCTTTATTATTGGAAAGCTTCAAGTACAGGAAAGGTGAGAATTTCTTTCATGTTTTTATGACTTGTTTTAAATTGTGACTCCTGGGTTTTACAGCTCACTTCTTCGAACCCAGTTCAAAACTAGCAGAATGGGGGTTGTCGGGCGGGTGGTTTGGTGGAGTGGGAGGGGAGCCTGCTTGGGTGGGGGCTGGACAACAGGTCCTGGTTCTACCTGGACCTGTGACTCTGATCTGCTTTGCGACTTTGGGCAGGGCCCCCTTGGAGACCCAGGGTCATCAGGGGCTGGGCAGATCATCCCTAAGGGTCCCATCAACTCCCACATTTCTCCCTCTGTAGAGGAGCTCAGAGACAAAGTTTGTTTTCTATTCAATAATTAATATTTCCTTTTTCTTCACTACAGATATTAATATCTTCTGAAGGGGCATAAATTGGGCTGGATATACCTAAATGGGATAATTTCAGTCTTGGAAAAGGCATTTTTAGCAGTGATCAGGGGAACTGATTAGCCAAGTCACTTCTAATCCTTCATATGTCATGTATGCCCGTGTACGCTTTGCTTAGAGCGTAGGTTTTTACTTCCACAGTGACTTAGTAAGGGGAAAAGAATTCACTCTGAGCCCAGATGAATTAAGAACTCTTTATCTTTTCACAGAAAACAGCCAAGACAAACACTAATGAGTTTTTGATTGATGTGGATAAAGGAGAAAACTACTGTTTCAATGTTCAAGCGGTGATTCCATCCCGAAGGACTAACCAGAAGAGTCCAGAAAGCCTCATTGAGTGCACAAGCCAAGGGAAAGGTGGATTCAGAGGTAAGTGGCTCTGGCTGTCATTTGTCTGGGAGGTGTGGGTGCCTTCGAGAACCAGCTCCACCCTAGAGCCGCAATGTCCTTCATTTGTTAACTATTCAGAGAGCAACTGCTTTAGATGTTTTTTGGTTTTGTTTTTGGTACTCTTAGATTTTAAGCATTTAGAAATAGTTCCAAATGTTGTTCCCTTGTATTAAGAAGCATTTTCTTGAATACCCACCATGTGCCAAACTCTCTGTTGAGCACTGGGTACACAAATCATGTTTAGGTCACCATGTGCCAAACTCTCTGTTGAGCACTGGGTACACAAATCATGTTTAGGTCACCATGTGCCAAACTCTCTGTTGAGCACTGGGTACACAAATCATGTTTAGGATTTAGCAAGTCACAGATTTCTCTGGGCATTTTTCATTCTTCAATTCTGATCTGTGTTGGGGGGGGACAGCGATTCTAGACCAGCTGCAGTAGCATTTGATAGACATTTGTGACTATGGGCTGTTGCCATAAGAATATAGAGTCTAACCTATCAAGGGAAGGGATTGAGTATATCAAACATACCCATGTGCATGCCTATGGCTGACACGTGTGTGTACAGCCATGTGTACACACATGGAGCTTGGACACACTGGCTGAGGAATGGTCCCTAACTAGGAGTCCTGTGGGCATCCAGACATGCCTGAGGCTGAAAGCCTGGGAGTCTCCCACAGGCTTTACAGGGAAAGTGCTCGGAGTACTTTCAGGGGACAAGAGTCTGAAGATAGTAATGATGACCTAGCTTCTTGCTAAGATGGGATTTAAAAATTTTAAAACACTTTTTTTTGGAGTCTCACTTCTGTTGCCTGGGGTAGAGCACAGTGGCTTTATCGTACCTCACAGCAACTCAAACTCCTGGGCTCAAGCGATCCTTCTGCCTCAGCCTCCTGAGTAGCTGGGACTACAGGCATGTGCCACCATGCCCGGCTCATTTTTTTATTTTTAGTAGAGACGGGGTCTTGCTCTTGCTAAGGCTGGTCTCCAACTCCTGACCTCAAGTGATCCTCCCGCCTCGGCCTCCCAGAGTGCTAGGATTGCAGGCGTGACCCACCATGCCCAGCCTTTTAAAACATTTTTACATATTTATTGCCATTGACAGAGGAAAGGGCTCTTTTTCTCTCTGGTCCTGCACCCACCCCCTCTGGCCCATCCTACTCACAGCCATCAGGGGCATCGTCCTAAAGCCCAACTCTAATTCTGCCTTTGAGCACACCCAGGTCTCTGCTTCTGCCCCTTCTCTATCTGCTGCCATGTGTTCTTCAAGAGGCATTTGAAATGCCACCTCCACCATGAAGCATTCTTACTGCACCAACAGTCATCGCTTCTTCACCTGTCCTGGTAGCTCTTGGGACCTCCCTCTTTGCACTTACACTTCATCTTCTACTATCATCATTGCCACCAAACTCAGCACTGTTTTTAGCCACTTATTTCCAACAGCTGTTCTTACTTCCAACTACGTGTATCTTTTCTGTGAACATTATGTTTATTAAATGCCCATTAAATGCTTTTAGCCATTGTCAATTGCTCTAAAACACCTAGGGTTTGACAAATTCTTTCCTAAGCGAGGTGGAAAGAGTGGAAGAAAGAAATTTCAAGTTGTGCAAAAGCAGGCTGGTGTAATTTGAGGTTATGCCCTCAATTCTACCCACTGATAAATGGAATTTGAGCTCTCCAAGTTGACTTGGTGCCTTTTCTTTTTCAGAAATGTTCTTCATCATTGGAGCAGTGGTGTTCGTGGTCATCATCCTTATCATCGTCCTGTCTATATCTCTACACAAGTGCAGAAAGGCAAGAGCAGGGACAAGTGGGAAGGAGAACTCCCCACTGAACATTGCATAAAGGAAATGCTGTGGCAGCTGCCAAGTACTGCAAATGCTGTATTGCACTGTGACCAAGAACTTTTAAGAGAATATATGGAAACACAAATGAGTATTTTGGAGCATGAAGACCCTTGGGTTTGAAAAAGCTCTTGAGATACCCTGTCATTACAATTAGCATTCTTATTTTGACATCAGCATTAGTCACTTTGAAATGTAAGGAACGGTACAACCAATGTTTTAATTTTTAACACTATGGCACCTTTGCACATATCATGCTTTAGATTGTATATTCTGTACTTGGGGAGAAACCAGGTCAACCAAGCAAAAACAAACGAACAAATGCCTTAAAAATTCCTGGGTGGACTTTTGAAGAGCTTTCGAGAGGCTGACTTTAAACTGTGTAGGCAGGTAAAATGGAAATTGGGTGGACTTTTCTAGGACTTTTCTAACATATGTCTGTAATATGGTGTTTAGGTTCTTTTTTTTTTTTTTAGGAGTACATTGAAAGTTCAAAACAATTGGCAAATTTTATGTTAATGTGTTAAATGCAGGAGAATTCTATTTGGGGTACTTTTCTAATATGCATTAGAGTTTAGCACTTTAACTGACTTATGTGGTAATGATTAAACATTTGAGAGCTAACTATATTTTTATAAGACTACTACACTAACAAACTATACAGAGTTTATGATTTAAGGTACTTAAAGCGTCTATGGTCAGCATTATAAATATTTATATAATTTTTAAAAAGGTTTTGTATATGGGGATTTTCTATTTATATAGGTAATATTGTTCTATTTGTATATATTGCGATAATTTATTTAATATACTTTTGTATAAATAAAGGTGACTGGGAATTGTTGCTGGAGTATTTATTATATTCTCCATTTATTATTTATTTATGATTTGGTATTTGTATTAGTCAGATCTGCTGCAGTAACAAATGGCCCTAAAAATCTCAGTGGCATATAACATTTCTTTATTTCTTACTTATATTAGATTTTGGTGATTGTGGGTTGGCTGAAGCTCTTCTCAATATCTTTGCCATTCTAGGACCCAAACCTGCAGAGAAATCCCTGTTTGGGTCAGAGTAGAGGAAAAAGCAAAAAACTGGTAGAAACCAGCAACTGAGCTTCAAGCCACCTCTTAAAACTCTACTCCATAATGGCTCATTGTCACTTCTGTTCATATGCCACTGCCCCAACCAAGTGCCCAAGCCTCATAACACTCTGCCTACTGGGAGACATTCCAAGTCACATGGCAGTGGGCAGGGATGTAATCTTACAGGGAAGGGAAAAAGAATACAATTACTGCAGACTTGGAGAGATTTCTTCCCATGGCCATCAGTTTGAGTTGTGGTTGAAGATAGGATGTGAGAAAAAAAGAAAAACTCTTTAGATTATTGTATTGAAAGAAAATTGGCTAAAAAGATAATATAAGATAGGGAGAGATATAAGTTGAATGAGGTCTCTAGAGTTAAATTTTTGCAAACTAGATTGAGAATTCTTTGCAGGCAGAGACTGGATCTAGCTCATGGCTTATAGCTCCTTCAGGGTGACAGTGCACACTGGACTCAGCCAGTCACAGCTGAGTTGACTTTATTACTTTAGAATGTAGCAATAGTGAGTCCTCCATTCAAATGCAGCAAAACAGTCTTATTGACTGTATGAAAAGAAGATTCTAACTAGAGATGAAAATGATGTTCTTGGGCTAGGCACGGTGCCTTACACCTGTTGTCCCAGCACCATGGGAGGCCAAGGTGGGAGGATCGCTTGAGCCCAGGAGTTTGAGGTTAGAGTGAGCTATGATCACACTGCCGCACTCCAGCCTGGGCAACAGAAGGAGACCTTGTCTCTTAAAAAAAAAAACAAAAAAAACCAAAAAACGGAAATGAGGTTTTTGGCACTCAGCTGGACCACAAAACTGTTTTTGCTTCCGACTATGGAATGCTGATCTGTTGCCATCTAGGAAAGACATCCAGATGGCACACCTACCTGGAAGTGGTCCCACAAACACATTGAGCAAGTCTTAAAATGAGCGAAGACTCAGTTCACTATCCAGCTATTAATCAATTTTAAATCCATTTTGTTCCTTACCAAAGAACTTGAAGCACTGTCAATAAAACTCTAAACATGAAATCTTTGATATAACACCACATCCTAAGGAGGAATGAGTAAAATGGTAGCCTGAAAGCAGAAATGGTAGCCACGTTGGAGGAATTAAGGGAAGCAGACCAGTGGTTTATTTGGTTGGTGTTTGTCAATCTGCCAATACTGGAGAGGCTGAATCTTTCACTGTTGTTGTGTTTTGTTGTAGCAGAGGAGATACGCTTGCAGCGGAGTCAACAAAAGAGAGGTTGGCATGGGGGCATGTCCTCAAGGAAATGTGCTTTAGCCATTATCTTGAATTCCAGCTCACACGGGGTTCACATGTAACTCAGTGAACTACAGAAGTGGGCAGAGCAAGCCACAGGAGAGAGAGCCTGTCCAGACACTACCTGCCAGGAATAATTATAGCCTTATGTAATTCTGTGGCCTCATAATCTAAGGAATTTGAATCACCCCGCTAAAGAAAATATTGGTAGACTGAAAGCAGGTCTGGGTACTAATGGAGTACCTGGCTGTTCACAGGGAAGGGATTCACTATAGACTTGACTGAGGTTGAACTGCAGTGACCGGAAAGCTTCCACACCGCAAATGCTAGCCACGCCTCTTGTTATCACTGAGATTTTACAGCCCCTGCTCAAACCAGCAGTCATCCAAAAAGCATACTGTCCATTGTTGGCTGGTATCCAAAAACTACTGCCCTCCAGTGGGCCAAATTAGACTGCATTATTTGTAATGTACCCCCTCAAACTAATTGTTAGTAAACCAAACTTTCCTGCTTTGAAGAGATAATTTTACCATCTTAAATTATTGACTAAATTTGGCTTACATAGGAGAAACTAATACTCATGAAATACAAAGACATTTTAGCTTAGTTACAGCTGATGGCCTGTATTCTAACCTGCCTCCTAAATAAACAAATAATTACCTCTATCCATCAAATACTAAATAAACTCATTCCCAAATGCTCTATTTACCTGTTCTAGGACGTGTGTATTTAACATGTGTCATTTTCCTGCAACAGTTTCCCGAGAGGGTTTATTACTGTTATAACATAGCATGACTTTCATTCAGATGCCTATAGGGGAGGCCGGTTCTTTCCTGCAGCCCTTGCTTTTCAGTTGGGGTCCGGGGGATGCTGGCTTTCCAACCAGCACATTCCCTCCTCATGGCTGCAGGGATTGGTTTAGGGGCAGGCACCTGACCTAACCAAGGGTAAGAAAAGTGAGTCTCTGGATCTTTTTTGGGAATGGTGGGATGCTCTCTTTCCTGATGAACATAATGAAGAGATATATCGCCCCAAGAGCTGCCAGCAGACATCTTGATACCACAAAGGGAGCCAGCTCTAAATGGAGCTGCCGTATTGGAGAGCAGAGCAGAGCGATGGGCAGATGCTCAGTCTTTGGTGGCATCACCAAGTTGTTGCTCAAGCCTCGCTCAAAGTCCCTACCCATGGCCTTTCGCTGGTCTAATTGTTTAAGCAACTGAGTCAGGTTCTCTGTTACTTGCAGTCAAAAGCACCCTGAATGATGTGGTATAAGCATTGACCATGAGTATAAACATCAAGGAAGAAGGTGCCTATAATGCAAACTTATAATGTTAAAAACTTATAAAGTAAAATAACATTCCATTTTCATGCCTTCCCAACTACTATTTAAGTTTGGCTTTGGCAGTGAAATTATCCCCTTTCTATCCCTATAAGTTTCTCCCTCTTTAATCATTCCTATTACAAGACAAACATGCTGCATTATCTTTTTTAATTTTTTTAAATTTCAAAATATTAAGGGGTTTTAAATGTTTGTTTTTACATAGATATCTTGTATAATGCTTAAGTTGTGGCTTTAAGTGTGCCTGTCACCAGAATAGTGTTCGTTGTACCCAATAGGTAAGTTTTCATCCCTCACTCCCCAACCATCCTCCCCCCTTCTTGGTTTTCAGTGACCTTAACATCTCTTTGTGCCTGTGTGTGCCCATCGTTTAGCTCACAATTATTAGTGAGTACATGTGGCATTTGTTTTTCCTGAGATACTTCACTTAGGATAATGGTCTCCAGTTTCATCCAAATTGCTGCAAACATCATTTCATTCCTTTTTATGGCCAAGTAGTACTCCATGGTGTGTGTGTGTCTGTATCATATCATATATATATATATATACATATATATATATATATATCTCACATTTTCTTTACCTTCTCTTCAATTGATGGGCACTTAGGTTGATTCCACATCTTTGCAATTGTGAATTGAGATGCAATAAACATTCGAGGGCAGATGTCTTTTTGATAAAATGACTTCTTTCCCTTCGAGTAGATACCCAGTAGTGGGATTGCTAGATCAAATGGTAAGTCTACATTTATTTCTTTGAGACATCTCCGTATTATTTTTCATAGAGGTTGTACCAATTTGTGGTCCCACCAAAAGTTCATAAGCATTCTTTCTCTCTGTATCCACACCAGCATTTAATGTTTTTGGACTTTTTCAATAATGGCCATTATGGCAGGGGTAAGGTAGCATCTCATTGTAGTTTTAATTTGCATTTCTCTGATTAGTGATGTTGAGCACTTTTCATGTTTTTGGCCATTTGTCTGTCTTCTTTTGAAAAATTCTGTTCATGTCTTTTTGCCCACTTTTTAATGGGATTATATTTTTCTTGCTGATTTGTTTGAGTTCTTCATAGATTCTGGATATTAGCCCTTTATGGGATGTATAGTTTGCAACTATTTTCTCCCATTCTGTAGGCTATTTACTCTGCTGATTACTTCCTTATTTTTGATCTTAAAAAAACAATCTTCCTTTGACTCCATGGAAGCCCTTATCTAGATTTTCTCCTCATTTCCTACTATTTCTGGATACCAGTCTCTTCTTTCTAACTTCTAAATGTTGTGTTACCTTCGTGCTCAAACCCATTCTCTGCCAATAATCACTTTCTAGGCAATAGGTCCAAGCCCATGGCTCTGTTATCTAGTGCTTTTGTGCTATATGTCCATAGCATCTATAGGCTGATGACTCCCAGATGTATATCACAGCCCCCGACCTCTCTCCTAAACTCCAGTGCGGCACTGTACAGCTGCTTAACAACGTCTCTACTTGGATTTCTAACAGGCTTCTCAATCTCATTATGTCCAAAGAGAATTTTTAATTTCTCCCAACCCCCAAACCCATTTATCTCCCCCAATCTTTCAATAAATAGCACCATTGGCTCAGGCTGAACCCCAGGGTGTCATCATCATTGACTTCTCTTTCCTTCTCCATGCCACTTCAACCCATAAGCGAAGCCACCAGCTCTACCTTTACAATACACCCCAGTTCCACAGGTCGTCTCCTCCTCTGCGCTCCCTCTATTCCCTCCCCTCTGCTCTCCCACGATGACTGCAGTAGCTTCCTGGCTGGCCTCCCACATCCACAGTTTTCCCCCTACAATCTATTTTCATCACAACAATCAGAGTAATCCTTTTAAAAATATAAATTGTTTTTATGGGCATTATTCTCAACTCTCCAAAAGGGTTCTGTGGGGGGTTTTATAGTGGGTCAATTTGGCTAATCTGGAACTGCATTTCCCAGAATCCTCTTACCTATATGGTTCTAAATTATGATTAACCAAAAGAGAAATCTGCACAAGATTTGGGCAGGAGACATGAAGCAGCAGCCATTAGAGATCAGCATGGCTGGATGTGGAGAGACACAGGGGTGCCGGCCGATTCCAGCTTGCCCCAGCTGTCCCTTACCCCGTGGCTAGCTTTCCTGCCTGACTTCCAACACTGCTGACCGACAGTGACCCAGGTCCCTATGCCTTCCTAACGACCCCACTCATCTTGCCACGTTTGGCTCCACACCTGGGTGCCCAATTGTCCATATTTTCAATATTCCCCTTTTCCCTATGAACAGCTAAGCCATGTTATTTCCTTTTAAGGAAAAGCTATCTGCATGGTGGCAAAGATTAAATCTTGTGTGCATATCTGATTCCCTGAAGAAATTTTATTCATTTTCCTGGACAATTCCAAGCCATTGCTTTGTTCCAATGTTAGTTTAATCCAATGGTTCTCAAAGCACAGTCCCCAGACCAGCAGCGTTACTGCACCTGAGGACCCGGTAGTGCAATTCTTAACCTTAGACTTATTAAATCTGGTTTTTTTTTAAATAATAAATCTTTTTGTTGTTGTTTTGAGACAGGGTCTTGCTCTGTCACCCTGGCTAGGGTGCAGTGGCGTCATCATAGCTCACAGCAACCTCAAACTCCTGGGCTCAAGTGATTCTCCTGCCTCAGCCTCACAAGTGGCTGGGACTACAGGTGTGTACCACCACGCCCTGCTAACTTTTCTATTTATTGCAGAGGCCGGGTCTTGCTCTTGCTCAGGCTGATTTCAAAATCCTCTGAGCTCAAGCAATCCTCCTGCCTCAGTCTTCCAGAGTGCTAGGATTACAGGCGTGAGCCACCACGCCCAGCCTGAATCTGTTTTAACAAGAAACCCTTCAACTGACTGTTATGCCCAGTGAAGTTCGGGAATCACTAGCTTGATCTATTAATGATCACAATCAGCAACACGTGTTTACTATTTACTGCAGAGTAAATAGTAAACATTCCTGGACCTTGAAGAGATCAGAATGTAACCTGCTCTGAAGCCAAAATAAATTAAGAACAGAGAGAACACAGATGAGAGACTCCATCTGCGGACTGCAAACTCCCCACGAAGGTTTGTCACATATGTGTCTGTTAGGGTTTTTCCTGCTGGAAGGAACAGAAACTCCTTCAAAAAAGCTTATGCAAAAATGGGAGGCTTGTTTTTTTTTTTTTTGTCAAGAGCTAACTGGCCTAAGATCTTTAGCCCCTTTTAGCTTAAATTCTATGATTATACATTATTACAGCATCAATAATTAAATAAAAAACACTTTCTGTGAGAAAAATGAAAAGACTAAAAAACAATTCAGGAATTTTGGAACTGAGAGTTGCAATTCATCTTGAATATATAAAATTTAATAAACATTTAAAATAGGGCTCTAAAAGAGCTTTAATAAAAGGGTTCTTGACATGACAATCTTTATCCAGCCTGATTTCCAAAAACCAACAAAAAACTATGCTCCACCTGCAAAGTAATTTGTCTTCTCTGAGCATATTTCAGGACACAGAATATGAGATGGAACAATCAGAGGGGCAGGAAATGCTTTTTCCTTTGCGTATGGAACAGCATTCGGGACTATGCTAAGTGTCCTTTATGACTAAGATTGTGGCGCCATCTTGAGTTCCTGAGAAGGACTGACAACTTAACCAGAATGTTCAGACTGAATTATGAAAGAACTAAAGGAATTGTAAATAGACACCATAATACTTGTGATTAACAATGAAGGGACATGTCTCCAGGTTTCTGCAACTCTACCTGCGAGGGTCTCTTTAGTCCATAGCTACAGCTCCCACCCCAAACCTGCCACTTAAAGTTTGGTCTGGGACAGTAGCCTTAGCATCGCTTGAAAACTAGTTAGAAATGAGAATTCTTGGGCTCCACCCCAGACCTATTGAATCAGAATCTGCATTTCCTAGGTGATTTGTATGCACACTGAAGTCTGAGAAACTCTGTCTCCTCCAACCATTTAGCCCCTATTTCTGATTTCCTTCACAAAGGGGGCTGAAGGAGGTGGGGAGGAGAAGGGACACAGACACCTCGCCAATGGATAGAATTGCACAGCCTTGGAGAGAAGATGCCATTCATTAAACTTAAATATTAGCAAGTTATGAAGCCACGCCGAAAGTAAAAGCAGAGTCATAACATTAAAAATACTACATTTTTCAAATACAATACTTTGAGGAACTCTGCCTCAATCCTCCGCTTTCTAAAGACCAAAAGCTTTCCTGCCTCAATTCCACTAATTCTTGTGCCTTGCGTCTAGCTACCCATTCTTTAAAACTCTTCATGTTTCTGGGATCTCACTCCGAGCTTTCATCTCCTAGATTCTCACTGCATTCTTCCTACTTCCTTGCTACACTCTTACAACTCATAATATTACACAAAGTAGTTATTTACCTGTTGTGGCCCCTTTTCTGGATTGTAATTTCCTTGGCAAGGATCATGCTTATGCATTTGAGTTTCTTTGTTCATTAATTTATTCTAATACTAAGCACCTACAATGTATCAGACATGGATTTGATTAAAATAAGACAGATATAATCTCAGCTCTTATGGAGAGCTTACATATGTGTAGAGTAAAATGCCAATTACAACAGAACATAAATGTTACGACAGGGAGAGTAGGATGTTTGGGGCAACTCGCGGGGAGCCATCTAACTTGGACTTGGAAGGGTTATCTAAAAGCTCAGCTGCAGGACCCAGAGTTAACCAGGCAAAGGGGGGAGAGTGTGCAAAGTGTTCTAGGAAGAGGGAATGCAGGCATCATTAAAACATTATCTTGGTCATAGATAATGCCAAAAATAAATGTGTGTTTGACAAACTTTGGAGTTTTGTATGGCCTCGAGCATTCTAGTCAGAGTTATTTGGCAAATGACTTTGGCTACATAGAGTTGGACTAATTAATTTATCTTTAAAAAAACAAGACAGCTTTTAAAGTATTGGCTATAGCTATTTTTATTTAGGATGATTGTTAGTTTTTTAAAAAGCATGTTCAGAGAACCATCATGAGATCACAGAGCTTGCTCTTCCATTCCAAGAACTAGCAAAAGGAGCTTTACATGAGTTAACAGAAATTTCAAAGAAATTAAACATCTTCAGTCTGCTATACATAATTACCATGAAACATTATGTCTAAAGAACATCCCAGAATCATGACCCAATTATTTATTTTGAATATTCTTAAATACACCATCCTCTTTAATACTAAAATAAGCAATCTTTCGTGGAAAAAATATAGAGACTCCAAAGTCTTTATGGACTTCCAGTTAAACACAAAACACATTGTTCCTCCTCTCCTTTTCAGTACTGCGCTATATAATATACTAAGCAAACTTTAGAGTTTAAATCCTTAAGGACAAAAAGAAAAGGAGTGAGGATATTAATCTATATCCTATGTGTGCAGAGGAAGAAAAGGGAAGAAGAAAATTAACTTGCCTTCATAGAGCTCTCAAGAGGACACTAGGACTTGCCAGATATGGCAGAGGCCACGCTTGAGAGGTGGCAGTACGGAGAGGCACCCAGCAGAAGAGGCAGGAAGGAGAAAAAGCAGTAGTCATCGTCACGTGCCAAGGAACAAGAATCAGAATACTAAACTTCTCAGCAGCAAACAGAATATAAGTAAACAAATATAAGAAGACCTTAACTATTGAAAAAAAATTTAAGGGAAAATGATCTTCAGTTTAAATTCATCCTAGCTGAACTTTCCACCAAGTATAACGGAGTAGGGATATGTTCAGACATACAAAACTTGAAAGGATTTTCCTCCCATGTACCCTTTTCCAGGACGCTACCATATGACATGTTCCACTAAAGAGAGTAAACAAAAAACAGAAGAACACAGGGGACCCAACACAAGACAGCTCAGTGTCAGGCTGACGGCTAAACCAGCCTAAGGAAACACCAGGACAGAAGGCCCGGAAGAACATCCCCAGAAAGTAATACAACGTTGACAGGATGGCATGACTGGACATAATTAAGGATTATTATCTACTATGATAATTATGGCAGGTAGAGCAAGGTTTTAAAAAAAGGAGGGTGACTCTAGAGGGAAAAGACAGAGAGGAAGAGACTCTAGAGGGAAAAGACAGAGAGGAAGACGGTTCTCTACTTGGCTCTGCAGCAGACAGTATTGCATATTCATTACAAAGTAAACAGACTATTAGATTTAACTAGAACTTCTGCCGCACACTGCTGGTTGCAGCAGTACTCTATGAATGAACTGGAGATGGCCCCCTTGCTATTCACTTCTTCACAAGCTAGGAACATTACCCTAAAGCCTGCTGATGCCAAACTCAAAATCTCACACCTCCAGTTGATTTAAATATGGTTCCAAAAAATATATTTTTAGCCAATTAGAGCTTACCTACTTTACGTACCCTCCAAAACCACGTTTGACATCTGCTAACAAAAAGCGAGCTATAAAGGACCCCAAACTACCACTGCCCTTTACAGCCCTTTGTGACCCAGAGACCCCAGACCTTACTGCTGAATGACATCACCTAGGTGTAAAAGCCCCTCTGAAGTACTTCCCCTCTCCCCCTGAGAGCTCCCTTGCCCTACTGCCCTCTGGGCAGTGGTCCCATGCCACTGTCCCTAGTAGGAATCTTACTGGGAGGGACTTCCCCTCTCATCCGACTCTGCCCACACACCACCCAATTAAAGCTTGTGTGTTACTGCCATCTTGTCACTTCCTTGATCAATCCCCCAAACCCTCAACTTAACACAAGAAGTGACAAAGGTTTGCAGGCTCAAGGGAGGGAATACAGACCTCTCTCTCCATGGAGGATGTTGACACCACACTGCAAAAAGACCAGGTGGAATGGGATATATATGGGACTATCTTTGGAAAAAACAATCTGCCACAAAGATCAATATGCACAAATCAACTGCATTTTTCTATTGTACAAACAATTAGGAAAAAAGTGTTAAAAAAAATACCGCTTAGAATCAACAAACAGCAAATGCCTAAGAATAAAGCTAATAAAAGATGTGTAAGACTTCTACACAGAAAACTATACAACATTACTGACAGAAATGGAAGAAGTCTTAAATAACTGGAGGGACTTACCATGTTCTGAACTTGGAAGAATTCTGCATTTGCCAGATCCATGTGTCCATTAGGTTAAGTTGGTTGTGTTCAAATATTTGTGTGTGGTGTGATTTTTAGATTTTTTTTATATGTTCTATTGCATTGGCTACCATAAGGTACATTAGTCTCCCACTAAAAAACTGTGAATTTGTCTATTTTTTTCTTAGTTCCATCAGTTTTTGTGTTTTGAGTGTATGCTATGAGGTATATACAAATTAAGATTTGTTATGTATTCTTAATTCAAAAAATTATATACTCAAAAAGTTAACTGTTTTATCATTATGAAGTGTCCTTTATTTCTGGAAATGTTCTCTCTTAAGGTCTACTGTGTTTGATATTAGAACATTTATATCTAATAAAGGATTCACATCCAGAATATATAAAGAACTTCTGAAGTATTAATAGGACATTTTTAAAAATGGAGCGCTTCAAAAAAGAAGATATCTAGATAGACAATAAACATGAAATGTGTTCAACTTCATTAATCAGGGAAATGCAAAATGAAACCACGATGATTTGCTGTTCATAGCTAAGATATATGAAGTAAAAATAAAATTAAAAAGAAAACACTGACAATACCAACTATTGGCAAAACCTAGGAAAAATGGAGTTCTTCTACACTTATGATGGGAATATAAAAATGGTACAACTTTGGCAGTGTGTACAAAGCTGAACTCATTCCATTCCAAAAGTGCACACATATATGCACCAAAAGACATGGATAAGAATATTTATAAAAACTATTTCTAAAAGTTCTAAACAGAAAACCCAATGCCCATCAATGGTTAAATGACTACAGTATGGTCTATTCATACACAGATGCTCCTGGACTTACCATGGGGTTGTGTCCCAATAAACCTATCATAAGTCAAAAATATGGTAAATTGAAAAATGGATTTAATACCCTGATAAACCCATTGTAAAGCCAAAAACTCATAAATCAAACCATTGTAAGTCAAGGATGACCTGTAATTAAATATTACACAGCAATAAAAGTGAAGGAACTATTGTCACATTTACAATGGATCAATCAGTCTCACCACGTTGAGGGAAAGAAGCCATACACAAAAATGTATAAAGTCCAAAAACAGGCAAAACTAACTTATATGATGGAAGTCAGGAGCTAATAATTAGAAAACATGGAGGCTTTTGAAGTGTGACAATGTTCCATTCATTTAGGGGTGGTTTTGAGCATGTATACTTTCTTAAAAATTCACTGAGCTTAAATTAATGGACTTTTTTGTACATATATATACTGCAATAAAGTGTTTGCAAATTTTTGGCTGGGTGCAGTGCCTCACGCCTGTAATCCCAGCACTCTGAAAGGCTGAGGCGGGAGGACCACTTGAGCTCAGAAATTTGAGACCATGAGCAAGAGCAAGACCCCATCTCTACTAAAAATAGAAAAATTATCTGGGCATGGTGGCCCATGCCTGTAGTCTAAGCTACTCCAGGGGGCTGAGGCAGGAGGATCACTTGAGCCCAGGAATTTGAGGTTGCAGTGATCTATGATGATGCCACTGCCCTCTACCCAGGGCAACAGAGCAAGACTCTGTCTTGAAAAAAAAAATTGTATAAATGCTTTAACTATCTAGGGAGGATGTGGTAAGAACACTGGTGGTAAGGAATGGCTAAAATTGATAAATTAAGAAATAGCTACGTAGGTATATGGTTTAAATATTAAGGTGCAACTACCGCAATTATTAAATAGAAGAGTTTATAATGGTTGCCCTTAGGGGTTCGGAAGGGACTGTTTTTCAGGCTTTTGATACTAGATTTTTTTAAGTGACATACATATATGTTATGTTTATAGAAAATATCAGACTATTCTAATTCTTCACAAATGAAAAATTACTAATATAGGTTTTGAAAAAGTAAACAGCTTCCTATGATTAATGATGCTAATGTTCATTTTACAGGAGAAGAAAAATTCACTCTGCTTCTAGGTACCAATTATGCATACAAACACCAAGTTTAAGAGTTAAAAAATTATATAAGGAAATGACAGATGCCATAGTATCACCAGGTTTAAGACAAATGTTAATCATTAAAAGAGGGGGAAAGTGCAAACCCTAAACACATTTTATTCATTTAATGCACAGCAAACAACCAAGGTCGTTTACATACTTATTTTTTCATTATATAAAAAGTAGAAATTTGGTATTAAAATACAGAGTGATACATCTGGGATGCAGTGTGTTGCTCATGGATGAAAGTTCTTATTCTTTGGTTTATTCTTCGAATTAAATTGCCACTTACCAATGTAACTGGTGGAAGATGTTCACAGGAACTACATAAAAAAAGATGTTCTATGGACAACCATGTTTTAGAGACACTGGATTTCTTTATTGCAGGCCTTCTTAGAACTGTCATTATGCTAATGTACACAGTGATTCTCCACAAGGATCTTCCTCTATGCCTCAAATAGTGAGGCACTTTAATATTTGTTAAATAAAAAAGGAGGGAAAAAAATTTTTTTAAAGCCCAAATTGGGTTTTTCTGTGGCAAGAACCCATTACAAAAGCAATTAGGAGGCAGCTAGGAGAATACTTCCATTAGTAGGTTTAGGGTAACCCAGAAATCTGAAAATCTGAGAGTTCCCCATACCTTAAAATCTTTATCAAGATTGATAATATCTTTTGAGGTTTGCTGGCTATTTGGTAGCATTTGTCAGGTACACTTAAGATTTTATTGAACTTTTCTAAAAGAGAAATTCATTCAATTAAAAACCACATTTGACACTGGGTGCTAAAAGTATTTTGTGAATTTATTTTTGTGTTTTTCAATTCAAGACTAAATTATGTATGTTTTCAAGTCAAGACTGAATTATATATGAACTACTCAGTATTTAGGTACCAGAATTAAAAAATAACAAGCAAAAGTTGTATAGGATATCTGACTTTTTTTAATCTGAACAGAAAATAAGTAAGTATACAAGTTTACTAAAGATAAGTGGTAAAAATCGAATGTTACATATTATGGAATCAGTATATCAAATTTATTGTGGTAGCCAATGATTGTTATAGTGAATTCTGCAAAAAAACAAAACTAGTTATGCAGAAACAAGAATAAAAAATGCCCCTTTCGAAACCCCAGTTTGATAAAACTGATTTCATATCTAGCTTATTGATTATACTATTTCATTTCTCCCTGTGCAAAATAATACATGTAGTCATTAATGGTGGTTTGGTAAGCTGAAATCATCTTCTCTTAGGATAGTTCAACATAATAATCCAAATATTAAAAAGTTATTTAAGATTCACAGAGATAAACCAGTGCGCCTGGGAAACATAATTCGCCCACGTACATAATAGTTCTATAACATATTTTTAGACATAAAATCACAGTCAAAGACAGTGATAGCATTGCATACTCAGTGCATTACTCTATGTAGTGCATTCCTATGGCTCACCTGGAGTTTAACACCACATAACCACCACACTTCTAATGAATGGGCTTCTAATACACATAAATCTGTCCAATTCTTTAAAAAACTCTAAAACTTTCATATGACCTTGAGCTTGACCTGTAAGGACTTTGTGTTTTAATATCCCAAACATTGGGACAATTAGGTGTGACATGTTGTAACCACCCTTGTAAGCAAGACTGCACATATGCTTTTGTTATACCACCTCAAATAACTCAATACTGCAGACTGAGAAGGGCATATTTATCATTTAAACTAAAGAAAATCCAAATGGCTTTTCTGGAGTCAAATGTACTCCAAGACATATACAAGGAATGAGTATAACTGTGGCAGCTAAAGAAATCTGCCACTACAGTGTAATAAATGCTATTGTGCAGTGATGTTACACATTTTAATAATACATTATGATTTGTTTCCCACTACCATGGGGCACAAGAAAATGAAATTCAAAACTATCTTGATAAAATAGGACAAGTGATGACCCCAGTTTTAAATAGGGTTCTTCATTGAAGGAAAAGATGGAGCCATAAAAGTCAAATTAGCTGACTTCAAACGGTTTACATCCCAGGATGAATCAGGTTACACTGATTTAAGCCCAATTTAATTTAGGCAGGTTTTTAACCACAAGAATAAGGACATTCTTAGTACATATTAATAATTAAACCAACATATACACAAT
The DNA here is from genome assembly GCA_008750895.1 of Mirza zaza. Lineage (NCBI taxonomy): Eukaryota > Metazoa > Chordata > Mammalia > Primates > Cheirogaleidae > Mirza > Mirza zaza. The sequence continues at coordinate 107,629 of VSMD01042077.1, forward strand.
TAGCAATATCCTATATAATATTAAATGTTTTAACAACTTATTCTTGATTATTCTGTATCTAGTTAATTTGTTGCTTTGTTTTTTAAAAAAACAAGCTTAACTTTATTTTACAATGTACTTGGTATTTCTAAGTGTATTCTGTAATTATTTCACTGAAGTAGGTACAGTCCTCTGGATTTCTCTAAGAGCCAAACTCAACTGTATCTTCTGTTATCTGTTTGAATTCATAATTGCCTCTGCCATCCATATGCAGGTAGTACTATGGGAAAGAAGGAGGAAAAATCAGTAATTATAAGTGGGTATATGAAAACTAAAAGATTTCCTTATCAGTTTAAGGGAATCAAATCGATAAGTATCTCACAAATTAGAATGCTTCTCCAACTCCACCACCAAGGATCTGAGTTCCCAGCAAGGTACACTGTGCCAAATGTAAAACTGTTCAAATAGGGCAGTCTTTATTACTTTCTTTAGCTTCATTCCCTGGATCAGCTAGGAATTTCCAACTTAAGGCTTTTTATTTGTTTTTTGGTTTAGCAGAGGGGAAAAAGAGTTATACAAAGTGTCTATATCTCCTATCCTCTGAAGACACTTAGGACAACAGTTAAAAAACCTTCTGTTTTTTACCTAGTGGATTTTTATTTACAGAAAGATTTTTGTTTTTCCATTTTCTGTATTGCTATTTCTTAGCTAGTCTGGCCTCTAACATTCCAGTTCTTTGTGTCCCCCTCCCTCACATGATCACTGGTCTGATAATTATTTTGCTACTTGTGTATCTATACCTACAAAAGAAGAGGAAAGGTGAAACTCAAGTCCTCTCAATGTCTTATGGCTATAATGTATATGAACTTCTAAAAAAAACACAAAGGCGTGGGTATATTTTAAACTGCTGCTTTGATTTCTAGTTATTCAATTTCCTGTTTAACCCATGAAAAATGGACAAATTATAATATGCCATAAAATAATAAAAGCTATTTTTAAAAGCTATTTTTTAAGTAAATGTCATAAAACTCATTTAAAATACAGAATTTCATTACATTTTATTAGGTAATTTCATATAGGCTACCTCTTTGATCCTCATGGTAATCTAAGAGGTAGGCAGCCAAAGATCAGTAACTTTATTATACAAAGCGAGCAAACTGAGGCCAGAAACAGTGATGCCTGAATCTAGGCTTTCTGACTTCAAACCCCATCTCTTCATTTTATCACCTGTAGACTGTCAGGTGATAGTCTAAACCACAAGGTTCTTGAGGGTAAAAACTGTAATCTGCATCCCTCATGACACTTAGCCCAGTAACTGGCAAAAAAGGTGCTTAATCAAGAATATATTTTGTGGGGCAAGATACTCTTATCATTGTTCCAATTTTTCTCAAATCCTTTCTTTTACATAAAATGTTTGTATCATTTAGGAAGGAAAGAAGAAAGGAAAGAGGGAAGGGGGAAAAAAGAAGGAAGGAAAGAAAATAAAGGAAATTAAACTTGGGTTACTTTAAGAGTTGAAAAGACCTGCCACAGTGAAAATGGCACTGCAGGAGCCCCAGAATAAATAATACGTCTGTACCAATGTAAACCACACTAGAAGATCTTTGTAAATTATAGTGACTACCTAATACACAGTCCTATGTATTACAGTGCAATGATAAACATGGCTGACATTATTCAATCTTCCCCTGTAGTCCTGGCCTCTACAAAAAATGCCCCTCAATTTTTTGCCATCTAATTTTTCTGAAGACTTTTCCCCACTCTGTCACTACTGGATAAAAAGAAGTTTACTTAGCTATGTCTGTTATAAGATTATGCAAATTTCAGTCAGTTACTATACAACAGTCACTTATAAAACTGGAGAACCATTAACTGGTTCTCTAATCTCTCTCATACTTACTAGGGATTGTTTATATACATTGTAGCTTTCAAAACTAACAACTACAATATTTAAGAAAATTATTTTCTAAAAGAAAAATCACTTTTTTTCCTTAGGGTGTATGTTTATAAAAGAATACATGCCATGAAATCTATTATAAAACTATATTCACCTGACTTCACATATTTAAGTATAATAAACTTTCACTGTACCATTCGATGAAAGAAATACAAACCTCATGGTGTTTCCAAAGAGATTTTCTATGTGACACAGTGAAGAGGGTGATGCCAACCTAATACAAAGAAAATGATTTGGGTTTACATTAATAACAGAGAGTCACAAATTAAACTAGTCCATATATTTTAAGCTGTCGAGGTGACTGTAGTCAGTGGCTATAGTTAAAAATCAATGTCAAACAGAAAAAATTACAGCTGACGCCAAATGCTTATACTAATGGAATATGCAGGCCATCAATTACTCAATAGAAATTCATAGGTACTGGTCTTAAGTATATAATTTTGTTTGGAGGAAAAAATATATCTCCTAGCACGTTTCCTATTTAATTGTGAAAAATACATGAAAAGAATACATAGATAGTAAAAATTTTAGCAAAAGGTTAAAATCAGGAAAAATTTACAGTATAGAACTGTCAACTTGCTTCTCAAATACAGGGTCATGATTCCCTATTGGAAACTCTTGTTTTAGAATGTGACTTGGAATTCAGATTTTGTAAATGTATTATTTCACACTCCCAGAGGGTTCTGAGGCAGAATTCTGTAATTAAACACATGAATGTTTCAATCGCCACACATATGGACACTGACATTGAGACAAAGAGTTTAAGATCTTTTGTTAGTAGGCCGGGCGAGGTGGCTCACGCCTGTAATCCTAGCACTCTGGGAGGCCGAGGCGGGCGGATTGCTCAAGGTCAGGAGATCAAAACCAGCCTGAGCAAGAGTGAGACCCTGTCTCTACTATAAATGGAAAGAAATTAATTGGGCAACTAAAAATATATACAAAAAAAATTAGCCGGGCATGGTGGCGCATGCCTGTAGTCCCAGCTACTCGGGAGGCTGAGGCAGAAGGATCGCTTGAGCCCAGGAGTTTGAGGTTGCTGTGAGCTAGGCTGATGCCACGGCACTCACTCTAGCCTGGGCAACAAAGTGAGACTCTGTCTCAAAAAA
>VSMD01042078.1:0-11223 GCA_008750895.1 Mirza zaza
TTTTTTTGAGACAGAGTCTCACTTTATTGCCCAGGCTAGAGTGAGTACCGTGGCATCAGCCTAGCTCACAGCAACCTCAAACTCCTGGGCTCAAGCAATCCTGCTGCCTCAGCCTCCCAAGTAGCTGGGACTACAGGCATGTGCCACCATGCCCGGCTAATTTTTTGTATATATATTAGTTGGCCAATTAATTTCTTTCTATTTATAGTAGAGATGGGGTCTCACTCTTGCTCAGGCTGGTCTTGAACTCCTGAGCTCAAACGATCCGCCCACCTCAGCCTCCCAGAGAGCTAGGATTACAGGCGTGAGCCACCGCGCCCGGCCTATATTCTTAAATATTTATAAAAAAAACATACCTCATCTATAATAACAGTGTGGAGGAATTTTTGGTCCTCCTTTACCAACTGCAGAAAAGTCCTACACTATAGGAGGCACCATGGTCCAGGGGAGATTGTAAAATGTAGATTTTAATTCTGGCTCCTCCACTAATTAATAACATCATCTCTCCAGCTTCCTCATAACCCTATACTTCAGCAGACAGATAAGATCATTAAGTCTTTTTTTTTTTGGGGGGGGGGAGGGCCTAAAATTAGATTGATAATAAAACTAGTTAATATTTAGAGGGCATTTGTCTTATGCCAGGTACTGTGCAAAATGCTTTCCCTTTGGTATCTCATGTAATTTCACAAAGCAACGCTAATAAGACAGATACTAGAATCCTCCTCTTACTGATAAGGAAATGGGGGCTTAGATAGTTAAGTAACAGGAAAAAAGGGGACATCAAACATTCTTAACCACTAACCCCAACCACTTCCCCAATCCTTGAGGTTCTCACTAGGTCATGCAGGTATAATCAGATTCCAACTCATTTTTAAAATATATTGTTTTTCTGAAAAAAAAAATTTTTTTGAAATATTTTTTACACAAGATTGCCAAATGTGAATTTAGTACACTTTTGGAATAAGAAGGTTCCAATCCAAAAATTTTCTACAAGACTCACTTTGTTTTATCTCCAAGCAGATTTATTCTGCATAGATACCTGCTTCTAAAGTCAGAGCAGTGGTGCTTTGGAATATGGAAGAAGATCATCTTCTCACACGCCCCATTTTCATGCCCAATGTTTACGGAACAGGTATTCTGGGGCCTTGCCTTCCATAAAGTGCTTTCATCAGAGAATCAGCTCCCAAGAAAGGAGGTAAAGAAGCAGACATCTAAGTAACCGTGCCTCTTCCGGGGTAGCCTTCCTAGTCTTTGGGTATCTGTCTTTCATCCCTGCATAGCCTAAGTCCCAAGAGGAGAGAGAGGAAAAGGACTTACAAAGAAATTGCCACTGTCATTTAATGAATTGGAGCTGGCATCGTGCTCTTAATAGCCCCATTTAATTGTACGGTCGGTAGTATTTTTCTACAGAAGCCCTCCTGCCACTAATGTATTAACAGTCTCTTACCCTGCCCCTGGGGAATTACAACTGCTCCATTTTCTCCTCTTTCAACCCAGCCCCTACACGACTTGCTTGCCTCTTAACACTATCACAGAAGCTGAGAACAAACCTAAAATTGTAGGATTTTAGCCAGGTAATATTTAGGTATATTAGATCCTGGCATTTACCTTCTGGGGAGAAGGGGGTAGGGCAAGGGGAATTCTTGTAAAAGAGGAATGTGATTGACAGTATAAAAATAAGACAAGAGTGCTACTGCCATGATCATGGGAACAAGAAATGTCCATTTTCTGTTATTTTAAAATCATAACCTCATCAAGGCCATTATAGAGAACTGACAGCCACATATGACCTCCGAGTAAGGGAAGGGGATGGCTTTCCTCACCCAAGATAATATGTCAGGCCAAAGATAGCAAAATAAATTAAAAATAGTAGATGTCTTAACTAAGGCCTGTTGCATCCAGGGATATGTTTATTTCTAAACTTTCACATCATGCACCATAACACAATGCAAAAAGGACAATTCTCACATGATAAGTGTCATCACTGTCCTAAAAAGCATGTTCTTCACATGTAGGGGTGAAAACAGTGTTTCTAAAGCTAGACACCATGAAAAGATATCTTAAGATTACAGCTGGTAACTTTTAGACTTTATTATTTGGAAAATCTAAATTTATTTTCCAATAAGATCTGTCTGTTCTTTCCCAATCATATTAATGTGAATAAAACTCCCCAGAAATAAAACCATTATAAAGTTACAGTAAGATTGAATATGCTAAAACAAGGGTATTTTAACAGATGTCCACAGTTTCTTCTGTTTTTTTTTTATTATTATTATTATTATTGTTGTTTAAATTGTTATAGAGACAGGGTCTCACTCTGTCGCACAGGCTGGAGTGCAGTGACAAGGTCATAGTCCCTGGGCTCAAGCAATCCTCCCACCTTGGCTTCCCAAAGTGCTGGGATTACAGGTGTGACCCACTGCGCCCAGCCCACAGTTTCTTTTAACAAGAAACAGATGGGCAAATTTAAGAAAAGGTGGAGTGTGTCAATATTCTCTGCAACAAAAAAGTTCCAAACTTATAGATAATGCAACCCAAGTCACCAGATAGGGCTACCTGTAACTACATACTGAGCTGACCACATTTTTTAAAAAATCTGACTTCAAATAATTTTCTCAGAAATCTTTCCTATCCACATGCCCAGTGTAATCTTTGCTGGTCTTCCCGACTTCATTTTAATTTCCCTCATTTATTCTAAAATTCTTCTGAAATTGAAAACAGAGAAGAAAGAATTAAGCTTCTGGTGAGGGAAAGAAACCTGAAATCTCAGAACACTGAGGCTACTGCTAGTGATTAAACTTTTCTTCCAATCAGTTTCTCAATTTCTGTCACCAGGATACGCTATGGAGTATGCACTTACATATGGTCCAAGAAATTTTTGTACCTCTTATAGATGATTGACAAGACCAATCAACAGAGAATTGGTGGGGCTTGGGGGACGGAGAGACAGACACTTCCCCTTATTTTAAGCATTTAATGTGATAAAATTCCTTCTCGAGATATAACGATGCTTTTAGCTAAACTCTGAACTTGAGCAACTTAAGAACCAAATTTGAAATTTAGACTTTAGAATGAAACTGGCAAACAAAAAGCACTTAATAAATGCATATTTAATGCATGAATGAATAAATCTACAGAACAGTACTCTCCACAATTAAAGGACATTTATGGAAAACACTGTACTATTTAATGCTCTCCATCCAATCCCCACTGCCCCTATTACCTGTTATGAATATATCTTCCTATTATCTACCAATCACCCACCAGTTACCATAAGTGTTTAATGATTCAAGCTATCAATGCTAGCCTGGCCCTAATCCATTTTTGAATTCTTCTGAATATGAAGAATTCAAAAACTAACTCCAGTATCATTAGGCAGACAAGTTTTCTTCCTATCCCCTCGCTGATATCTCAATACCTCTCTTTCCAAACTAGACTACTTTAATTGGCTCCTAAGTAGCCACTCTCTTCATGGTGTTCTGAATGCCCGGCACAATCCCCAGCACATAGTTAGAAGCTCAACAACAGAGGTTTTCCAAATTCGGGAATCAAGCACTAGCTTTTTTAGTCAATGGGTCTCAGTAAGGAAAGAAAAGACCATCGACTTGCTTGCTAATGCCTTATCCCTGACCCAATAATTCCATTGGGGTGGACCCTTAGGAACACATCCAATAGTTTGTAAGATAAGTGAAGAAATATACAAACCACTGGTCTAATCAGCAAAACTCTCTCAGAGGAACTGAATGGGAGAGATTCAAGATCCCCAACTGGGACCTTCATGAGAACCTTGTCCAAGACTACCCTGTAATCGTAGGGTTTATACAGTAAGGATGCAAGGAACTCTCCCGAGCTAGAATAAGTGGCACCTGTAAGGTGATTATGTTCCAGATGCTACCTCCTGTGATCCACTGTAAGCCTCTTGGTCAGAATTATCCCAGAGCACAAAGTCTGAACTTGCTCACGCTCAGTTGTGTGCATGGCCATCCTCCTCGGTGGACTGCAGATTCCAAGACTGTAAGGATCAGATCTTCACTCAACAGTTCAACAACCAAGCAAGAAATTAAGATGGGCATGTTATCTGAGTGGGGTTCCAATCCTGACACTGCCTCTAACACTTTGAGTGACTCTGGACAAGTCGCTGAACAAGTCTAAGTCTCAATTTCCTCATTATTTTTCAGATAAAATGAAAAATAATGGCAGATCCCCCTAATGTACCCCTTATGGAGCTTTTGCAAGGATTACATGAAATAGTTCTAAAAGTATAGTACCTTCTTATATACAGCTAGTACTTTTAATACATAACATATATTTGGGCTGGAGGCCTAAATCCCCAATGCCTTATATGATCCATCTTGCATCATAGTAGATGCTCACTGGAAGGAACTGGGATGATTTTTTATTCCTACCAAGATGTGGATGCTTCCATTGTTAAGCATTATATATCATCACCTAGCCCTCTTCATTCAAAGATACCATAACAAATTGGTAAAGGGTTAGGAGAAAATGTTTAGAAAGAGGTGAGTAAATTCAACTTGGTAAATTCAAGTTTATATGATATGAAAAGTAACAAGGATGCTGGCCGGGCGCAGTGCCTCACGCCTGTAATCCTAGCACTCTGGGAGGCCGAGGCGTGTGGATTGCTCAAGGTCAGGAGTTCGCAACCAGCCTGAGCAAGAGCGAGACCCTGTCTCTACTAAAAATAGAAAGAAATTAATTGGCCAACTAAAAATATATAGAAAAACAAAATTAGCCAGGCATGGTGGCATATGCCTGTAGTCCCAGCTACTCGGGAGGCTGAGGCAGAAGGATTGCTTGAGCCCAGGAGATTGAGGTTGCTGTGAGCTAGGCTGACGCCATGGCACTCTACCCCGGGCAACACAGTGAGACTCTGTCTCAAAATATATATATATATATATATATATATTTAAAAACAAAAAAGTAACAAGGATACTGAGGTTATTAAAATAACTTATTCAAAATATATATAGATTTAAAAAAAGTAACAAGGATACTGAGGTTATTAAAATAACTTATTTGCTAAAGCCTTGGTTACTGTTCTCGCTCCCATGGGGACAATGGGAAGAAGAGTGAGGAGAAAGGGCCACAATTTCCAGATTGTGATATTATTGTGTGTTGCCATTTGTTAGTAAAGTCATATGTCATAGCTTAAGATGGGGGGGGCAATATTTTGAGTGTTACCAGAAGCTTTATTGGAAAGTTAGCACTTCTTCTAGATTTATAGGATTTAAAGGGGGTTTTTTTGGTGGTGGTTTCTTGTTTTCTGGGGTTTTTGGTATTCTTACATGGGAACATATTATATCCAGAGCCTAGTGGAAGACAATAGCATTTTTATACTGGAAGTCACTGGGGAAAAATAATTAACTTAATAGACATTCACTTTACTGCAAACTTTAACAGAATGGATCTGTTATACAACTGGGAAACAAGAGCCACTTATCTATACAATGTTAATTGTGTGTGTGTGAGACTTAGGCAAAAAAAAAAATCAGTGTTTTTACTGAAATAAAATGGAACTATTTTGTTGCAGAGCATTCAAAAAGAAAAGCTTAATCCATTCTGTATTTTCACAAGCAACAAATTTTGTGCCACTGTGTATCCTCTCTGAAATCTTTTTTTAATAAAAGTTTTAAATACTTTTTAAAAATCATTTGTTAATCTTCTCTGTATCGTCCCAATTTTAGTATATGTGCTGCCAAAGCAAGCACTGTGATAACCTATTTTAAAGGAACATTTCAAGCACCAAAAAAATAAAAGAATAATGTCCCTTAGATGAATCTGACTTGTAAATTAGGAAAGCTATTAAGTGCTTAGTGTTTTTGGTCTATCATAAACACTATAAATAATATCAGAATATATACAGCCCATCTGCCTCTACTCAGTGAAGCCTCATTCTTTAGTAAGGAAGAACATAATACTGGCTAATTCTCTGGCATCCAACCCTCATCGCTTAAAAAAATAAATTAAAGGTGGGAAGAGTGAGATTGGCAATCAGATAAAATAGAGCGTCCAGAAACCTAAGCAACTTTTGTGTACTGCCCATCAGTTAGATGGCTAGCTATAGTTATTGATAGCCTGAAATTTTGTGAAAGACCACATCCAAAATTTCTTCACACCACTACTATTTTTATGGAGTTGGGAGCCTCTTTAGGTAACCATTTTAGGAGCAAAAGTACAGAAATAATCCATCCTGAAAAATACTTTCTATTCTAAGCACCTGGCATAAAGCTATTGTGTCCAGTGATTCCACACATAAAGGAAATGCTCTGAATCCTAAGGACTAATTACACATCTACAGACTTCCTCTTTTTACAGAGCTTTTAATTGGGCACTTTAAGTTGCCAAGTGTGTTCAAAAATGGTATTTCAAATAGGCACACAAAGTGACTGCTGATCCAGATTTGGAATATTCAGCTTCCCTTTGGATGGGGTACTGATGCACTTATTTTAAGCTATTCATTCTCCAGTAGATGACAACATGAAGGGAGAAACCAAGTATCTTTGTCTATTTAATTTAGCTTGCATTCATAATAATATGAATGTTTCGGTATAATTTCAATGCAAAAAGACAATGTAAAAAAAAAGAGCTAAAAAATCTAAAATTAGAAACCACTACTCAAGTGGGATATAAATATTAGATATATGTACTTTTACTTCCCGTAAGCAATTAGTTTTGTAGTAGACAGAATGCAATAACTATTTAGGAGCTTAATTTTGTGTTAGACTCAGTTATTTTTGAAGCCTCCCTTCTCCAGGAAAGCCCTGTGCTTTGATTCCAAAGAAAAGGGTCGATATCACATACAAGACTCTGCAACATCACACAACCACATAAAACTGTCACCGTGAAATACTGCGCTGCATGATTCTGTTACTACTTCTTTTATTCTTACAGCAATGGACACACAACCTCAGAGGATGAATTCGCCACTTCAAGGCTCGTGCCTAGCGCTGGACAGAAACAATGGAAACAGTCTTGGGAACAGCAGCCCCTAGGGATGTCGGCACTGACATCCGATCTGACAGCAAGTACACTTTTGAATTAATAATTTTTATACTTCCTACGCTCTGAAGTTTTTTCCTCAGATTAGAGTATTCCTCCATTCCTAGAAAGGAGCCCAACCCTGAAATTAAATCCAACGCTACAAAACCACTGAATGAATTTCTTTCATCAGATACTCATATACTAAAACTAAAACCTTCAGATGAGAAGCGCAGTTTTCAAAATAATTATCAGGCATCAGCAGGGGTCTTTAAACAAGGATCAGAAGGTCTACAGACCCTATAAAAACATATGTAAAAGTCTGATGTGTACTTTTCTGAAAGGAGGTTTTAGAATCCACAGAGTGGTCTGTGACCTAAAAAAAGTCAACCACCAACTATAAAGTTGTTTCTTTAATTATGCTGAGAGGGGAAAAAATCATAAATAAAGCTATACAGATTGAACAGAATATAGAACAGGAAGTAAATATTTTCCTTCAACCTAATGTGTTTACATAAAAGGAATGTAATGACAAACTTTTATCATGTACACTGTAACAGAAAAAAAAAACATTTGTTTAATAAAAGATAAGTTGGATTCATGCATGTAATTGGGAAGCATTTGTTGTTATTGTTGTTATGTATTAATGTACAAAGAGACTCTTTATCCTCTGAGTAGAATTTAAAAACCTGGTAGAAACAAGCCCATTCTCAGGCTTATAAAACAAGCCTTTACAGATAATTATGTTTTATTACTCTTCATTTTATGGGGATTGTGTTATACAAAACAAATACCAGATGCCTATTTGTTTTATTCATTTCAGGGAAAAAAAAATCCTATGAGTGCCTCTGCGAATAGAACTGCTTTTAATTAAACACAATGCACAATGAGCACATAAAAATTAATACTGTTTGAAGCCAGCAGGTAGAGAGTAAATATATCGAACAGTAACTGCTGAACACACCTTCTTCTCCCGGCTGGCACACTGAGAAGAGAACAATCCCAAGCTTATTACTTGGAAACTGATATCTGCAAGGAATACTTGAACAAGGTCATTCATGTACTCATTTTAGGGAAATTAAGGCCAATGTTCATGCCTGGAGGTGAGAAAAAAAAATCAATGTATTTTAAGGGCACCTATATTAAACCAAACCCCAAATTAACCCTTCTTTATGAAATCAGGAAGAACCCTTCTGAACCATTTGGGTAAACCATTTTTTTTTTAGCTTGGGTCTCACTCTGTCCCCCCGGCTAGAGTGCCGTGTCATGGCATCATCGTAGCTCACTACAACCTCAAATTTCTGGGCTTAAGGAATTCTCCTGTCTCAGCCTCCCTAGGAGCTGGGACTAGAGCCACACACCACAATGCCCGGCTTATTTTTTCTATTTTTAGTACAGATAAAATCTCACTCTTGTTCAGGCTGATCTCCAACTCCTACGCTCAAGCAATCCTCCTGCCTCAGCCTCCTATGATTACAGGTGTGAGCCACTGTACCCAGCCCTATTTGGGTAAAGCTTTTGAGGTGGAATGAGCCAGGTTCATTTCTGCTACATCAGAAAATGCAAAGGGATTTCTGGCTTGGTTCAAACTTAACCTACAAACACTTAGATCACAGAAGGACAAGTTAAACAGTGGCTGCTATATGATTAATACAGCCATGCTTTAAAAAAAAAAAAAAAATGGGTGGATATAGGGAAGAGACCTAGAGAAAAGAACAAAAAACTAAAATTTGACAGTTTTTCTTCCTGTCCCCAAAGAAAGAAATCATATCTGTTCAACAGTCAGTTCTAATCAGAAAGTGAAAATTCAGTAAGCAGCCTTTTAGCCCCACAATGAGAAAAACGTAGATCCTTCTGTTACTTCTTTTTTCCCTTTGCTTCTGTTTTCTTGTTTACTATTGATCAAATCATAATAAGGCCCACTCACCACCCTGGTCCTAGACTTAGATATCATCTGGCCAATTATGAGTTGTACTCACTAGTACCAAGATAAAAATAAACATTTTGAAAGCATCATGTGAAGTAATGTGAAAAAGACCACAATTGTACCCGGCAGCTCACTTTCCACAAAGAATATCGATACACCTATAACTAGCCACACTTATTTAAGGGGTTATACCCCAACTTCCACCATATACAATTCTGAATCTCAGAGCAGTACTGATTCAAGGAAAGCTTTTATTTATTATTCACATGAGACTGATAGTTTTTTGGTTAGTGGACTTTGGTCTTTTGGCTAAATAGGAAAATTAAACTATATAGTATTTTCATATTAAAAATATTAGTAAGTTTAATTTAAGCCTTAGATATTAAAAAGTTACCATCCCAGCCCTTTGTAAACACGGGTAGGCAACTGAGAAAAAAAACAATTATATTAGTTATTCCCCCTCCCCCCAAAAAACCTTATTTTACTAAAATAAATTAGGGTACTTCTCGTTCTCAAAGAATTGGGGGTGAATATATAGAAATAGAGACTGATCAAGAGTCAAATGCTACATTTCACACTCACTTGTAACCCACCCAAAGGATTATTTTCACAACAGAATACCTTGTAACTGTTAAAACAGAACTAAGGAAAGATCTGCATGTTCTGACAAAAAACAATGCTTGACATATAATTAATCTTCTTTTCTAAAAAAAAAAAAAAAAACAGAAATTACAAAGAGTATGTATATGATGATCCTATTTTTTAGAAAATAATATGTGCTTAGGAAAAAAGAATTATACACTAAACTGTTCAAACTGGTCATGGGAAATGTACTAAAGGGAACTTCCACTTTCTATAATGTCTGAATTTAACAACACTAAAGTATTACCCTTGTAGTCTGGACTTTTTTAAGTATTTTTTTTTCAAAACATTCACTGGATTTATGCTGTAACCCTTGGGTGGCTCTATTTTAAAAGTTAAATGTAAAATCAAGCATCTGAGATAAGAACTACTACGTGCTAGAAGAGTTTAACTTGAATGGTAGTAGGGGGCCAGACCCAGGATAAGGGAGAGCCAGGGGGCAGGAAGAGTGAGTGAGTGAGTGAGTGAGTGAGTGAGTGTGTGTGTGTGTGTGTGTGTACGCACAAGCCTTCAGAGGAAGGAGGGAGGGTTTCTGAAAAAAGAGTAACTATAAGGAAGAAGCCGAGAGCAGGGTAAGGCGACTCAGACTGGAGGGAGGGCTTTGGTAAACAGCCACAAAGAAGTAGCTCTGAGCGTCCCTCAATAACACCTACAAAGAAGAGATGTATAGAATCCATCCTCGTCAGTGGTGGTGGGAGGAGCCAGGTGCTGTTCTGCAGAGAAGCATGTGTCAACCAAAAACCTGTAAAAAAAAGAACCAGGTGGCCTAGGGATGAACCGTGGAAGCTGCACCTGTGGAAAATCACGTCCCTGGTAGATGTCGCCACAGAACTATATCACTGCACCTCCCCCGTATGGCTTATGCTAAGAGATGGGAGTCCAGGAAAGCTGTTTTGTGCAAGCAGTTGGCTGAACATGGCATGCTGTTGCCCCTCATTCATCAGGAGACAGTGGACTGAGGCTCTGATCCCAAGGGCACAGTCTGTCCCTTCCTTGGAGGTGGCAATGAAAGTGCCAAAGCAGTAAACAGGGGCACAACTTCTAATATGGAGTTGCTAAAGAGTTCCACCACAATTCTCTCCAGTGGGTTGACCATCTCAGCCTGCTCCCCACCAAAGGACGCCAGCTTCAAAGCAATATAAACTGTACCTAGCCAAGAACTGAGGTTTGTCTTAGACAATACAGTGCAGTTCAAGTTGCATAAAGCAGGTTTGCAGGGATATTACAGAGCTATGACTGGTAACCTTCTTGTAGCTAAAATTACTATCAAAGGCTCAAGTTATTTCAAAGGTGCATATCATTATCTGGTTTTTGTAAATCTCTAATTGTACTCCTATTATCTTGAAACTTTAAGGGGGGGTAAAAAAATCTTTTCTAAACTTACTTTTTCTATTTAACATTCCCTTTGGGTTGTTTATACTAAGAAAAATTAAAGAATTCTAACAATTAAGTTCCCAAAGTCTTTCCTTCTGCACTAACTATCCACCATGACCAAAAGACACTCATTCAACAAGTATCTCTTGAGGATAAGCTTAGCACTGAGCTAAATAAATGTCAGGGAAACAGATTAAAAACAAATATACACCATCCCTGTTCTCATGGAGCTAACCAACATTCAAGGTTATAACTGACACAAGGCTTAACAATTTGAGCATAAG
>VSMD01042083.1:0-46785 GCA_008750895.1 Mirza zaza
TCCCTGGAGGTGCCTCCGGCTGGTGGCTATATTGTCTCTCTGTCTCTCTGGGCAGCCGCGGGTAGGGTTGGGGGAGGGGAGGAGGAGGCAATATGGCGTCTGCCTTGCAGCTCAGGTCTGTGCACACAAAGGTGCCCCAAGGGAGTTGGGAGCCTGGTGCCGCGTCGCTACTGGCTTACCGCTCACTGGCGGCAGTTGTCGCTGGGCTGGTGTCCGCAGGTCCCTCCGCTTGCTGGGGAGGCCACCAGCAGTCCGGGATGCAGGGGAGGGGAAACGGCAGATCCACCTACCCTTCCCGCTGGTCTCTGGGCTGCTCCGGGGGTCCCAGCCTCCAGTTCTCCTCCGCGACCTCCTCCCGTGGAGTCTCCGTGGTCTCAGGTACTCCTCCTGCTGACCCTCATCCGATGTAGGCTCGTCTTCTTGCGTCTTTCTTCTAATTTTTGCTAGAATCTGTCTTTTCTTCAGAGATACTCCGTCTGGCGGTGTTTCTCATCCGCCATCTTCTGGGCGGGGTCCCTTCTATTTCTTATTGAGTAAATTTTGTTAATTTATATTTTGCTAGGGGGTCATCTGTTTCTTTTAGTTTTTCGAATATGTGTCATCTAATTAAATATTCTCTTCTAATTTAATCTTGTCAACATCCACTTTTCTAATTCCTAATCATAATATTTTTACTCTATTTTCCCCATTAATCATATTCACAATGGACTTATTTTATTGGTCTTTACAAGGAACCAATGTTTACATTTATTTATCTTTTCTGTAATTTTTTAATGTTTCTTCTGACTAATTTTAGCTTTTACCTTTATTATTTTCTTCTTCCTCATTTTGTTCAGGTTTAGTAACTTCCTTTATTTCTAGCCTACCTTTAAAATAAAGCAAGTTTAAAGTTTTTCCTTGTAATTTTTAGATGCATCCTATCCTTTTTGTATGAAGTATTCTTTTCATTGCTCCCCAGAGGGGTTGCAATTTAGTTTCTTTTTGATACAAGGGTTAAGAGAGCATTTCTTGATTTGCAAGTAGTAAAATTATTTTTGGCTTTTTTCTTATTATTTGTTTCTAATTCTGTTGCATTTATTATCAAAGTAAATGACCTTTAAATTGATACTTTTGAATTCATTATAGCTTCCTCTGTAGCCAATTAAATTTCTTGGATATATTCTATGAACCAAACAAGGAAGGAATATTTTCTTTTTATAGGATGCGAAGTTCTATAACTTGTGTTAAATTGCGTATGATGATATTAATATATTTGGCAATTCCTCTATATCTACATGTACTTATTTTTCTGTGTACTAGAACTATCCAATTTTGAAAAAAGACAGTTAAAATAACTCACTATATTTGCATGTTTTCAAGTTCTCCTAAAAAGTTTTTAAAGGCTATATTCCATTTACTTTGGACTTATTCAGTGAAAACAGATTTATGATTATTATATCTTCTTTATCAAATTCCCCCAATGTAATGTATAAATTTAATAAAATTGTAATTAGAATTCCAACAGAGTTAAAATTATATTATTGAGCTTAAATTTAATATGAAAAAAGAAGTGCTTGGGACAAGTCAAGAAAATTGTAGAAGATTACTGGAGAGGGACTTACCTTATCAGATATTAAAATATGTGATAAAATGATTGTAATTGAAGTAAAATGATATTAGTATAGGATTAGATAAATAAGTGAGTGAAACAGCATAGAAAGCCCAGAATCAGATCTCAATACACATATGGAATTTAATAAATGACAAGCTGGTGTTTACATTCAGAGGGAAAGGATGGTTTACTTAATAAATGGTGCTGTTACAATCAATTATCCATCTGGAAGGAGATAAAGTAGATTCTATCCTACTTCATACTAAGCCTCAACATAAATTCCAGATGGACAAAAAAATGTTAATGTAAAAATAATCTTATTGACCAAATTTATGATACTATATCTGCAATTGAAAGTTAGAAAGAGTTATAAACTAAATAGGGATCCCAGATGCTAGAAAGATCAGACAGACATAATTTCCATTTTTAAAAAGTGCATGGCAGTAGATGCCATGAAATGTCTGCACACAAAGGATAGTTAGGGGGGGGTATTAGCAACACATATAACAGATAAAGGGTTAATGTCTTTGATGTATGAAGAACTCTTACAAACTGATAGAGAAGCCAGGGGAAATTAAATCACAAAAGGACACAATGCTAACACCAGTAAGAGGGAAAGACGTCAAGCCTCACGAATAGCGAAATACAAATTAGAGACGCTGAGTGTTCAGCCCCCTTGTTCTAGGCCTCTGATTGCAGGTCCCAAATTAGAGAAACCCACACAGTTTGACCGCGATGCAGTCAGACATTGAAATGTTAGGAGGGAGCTGAGATTTCCTCATTCTGGAAGCCACGCAGGTTTCAGAAAGAGGTCTCTATCAGCTCATAGAGTTTTCTCTGTTTCCTTTCTGTACTGTTCCCCTCAACAACGTCCGTCTGTCGTGATACTTAGCTCTTTGAAGGTGACACTGAGGTCACACCGAGTGAACGTGGGTTTGGGGTCCTCTGAATCAATGGAGAAGGGATGTGGTTCTAGGATCATCTCTGGGGATTGAATAGATATGTATCTTCAGTGCCACCAGGGGCCTGGCATGGGCACAGGGTGCCGTAGCACGCAGCTTTCCCATGACTGCTGGGGCCACGCTGATGGAGGGAGAGGTACCTCAGTGAGATGCCAGACTGCACGACTTCTTTGGTCACAAGCCATGGGCTTCCTACACTAGGGCGCCTCAGATCCACTGCCAGGCAACGTAGCGAGTCTACACCATGCCTTATGCTCCAGAATCGGTAACCTACTGAATGCCTGCCCTGCGTTAGCCTCTTTACATGCTCCTCTAAAAGGCAGCTGGGAGATGTCTCTTACCATCCTTCCATTCTCGTGTGGCCGGATTAATGATGCCGAAGAGCTCGTCATTTGTGACTGCTTTGGGATTGAGGTCAGTCCAGACGGGGCGGTGTTTCAGGATCTGATAGGTCTTGTGCAAGGACCTCAGCACCTGCGACTTGCCCGTGCCGGCGCCGCCCACCACGAACACGGAATGCCGCACTGCCAGGAGCTCTTCCAGCTGGACCACCTGGGGAGACAGGAAATTCAGCCAGAGGGACCAGCCTGCCACTCACCCGCATCCCAACTGCTCTCCTGTGAGCTGGGCTGGTGGCCGAAGTGAGACGTAAAGTCAACAGAGGGAGGATTATTCACCCCGAGATGTGATGGGGTCTGAAATGCAGGGTTAATAGGATCCATTTATTCACTTATTCATCCTTTGGTCATATAATTATTAGTCATCAAGTAAATGCTAGAGAGTGGACCAGGTGAGGGACTCTCCTGCCCTCTGTGATCTTACAGTCTGATGGAAAAGAAAGTCATATTGACAAATCGCAGTAATGTAAGATGATAAGTGCTAAAACAGAGATATTTACAAAGTGCTATGGAGGCAGAGAGGAAGGAACACTTGACTTTGTACAGATAAAGGGAAAAAGGCTTTGTAGAGGAGGGAGCATTTAAACAGGGCCTCCAGGGATGAGTAGGAGTTTGCCTAGAAGCCGTGCAGGAAGAGGTAACAGCAGCACAACTCCAGGCAGGGTGTAACAGCAGCACAAACAATGGCAATGTTACACAAACAATGTAACTCCAGGCAGAGGTAACAGCAGCACAAACAATGGCTTGCAGGGTGACAGAGCATGATGTGGTTTGCCCGTTGGTTTGGTGAGTCAGGGAGTCCTGTGGGGACAAGGGTAGCATGGAAGGTCTCATCACTCTTGGTGTGGCTTGCCTCCAGGCTCGGCTGTCCAGGCTGTTGTGCTGGAACAGAAATCTGATCACTGCCATCGATCACTCTGCCCCTTCAGTGGTTTTCCATCGCTTTGGCCAGGGAGTCCCAAATGCTTAGACTGGCTTACAGAGCCCCTTTGCTGTCTGGCCCAAACCAGCCTCCAGCCTTACCTGTCATTCCCCAGCACATGCCGTGCAGCCAGACAGCTACTGTTCAGTAGTGCTCTTCCCTGTGTCCGTGCCTTGAACATGCAGTGCCTTCTGTTCGGAAGTTACCCTTTCTCCTGCCTTCTGCTGTTCAGCCCCTGCACACTCCTCAGGAAGCCTTCACCTGGGCTAGGTGTCCCGTACAGCCTACATCCCAGCACCTCGCAATGCTGCGGCAGTTACTCTTCTGTCTCCCTATCTGATGATCAGTCCCTTGAAGGCAGGCGGGGCTGGGCTTCTTCTCTACCTTCTTCTAGTGTCTAGCAGAGAATCTGGCATGTCCTGAGTGCTGGACAGGTATTTATTGAAACTGTGAAGGACGGCTAGAGGTGTGGGATGGGCCCAATCATGAAAGGTCTTGTGTACCACGAGCAAATACATTTGCTGTCTCCTGGCACCCCCTCCCTGACCCTTTCCTGAGCATGCTCTGGCCCCAAAGCCCCTCCAGTCTGCTGACTGTCAACTCTCTTTCACCCTCTGTCCAACTTTCCACAAGTTTATTATAATATCCTCTTCCCAGTTTCCTTGCCTCTATGAGTTTATTCCTTTTGCTTTAAATAAATAAATTTATACTATCACTTTTAAGGGATCTCAGGATCTACCTCAAACCAGAGCATCACTGGGCAGTTTTTTTGTTTTTTTTTTTTATTGCAGATCAGGTTTCTTTGTATTTTGCACGATAAGATCCTTATCAGAGGAAAAGTAAACCAAAAAGACAATGCACCAAAATGTTGACAGGACAGTGGGTGAATGGAAAGTTTTTGCCACACGTTTTATTTATTTTACACCTAAAAATGATAAATAACAACTCCTATGTTTTTAAATTTTAAGCGATGCAGGAGTTAAAAGGAATTCTAGAATTGTACAACCGGGGAATTGGAAGGAGGGCAGTAGTGCCAAGCTCGATGTGAAGGTAACAGATAAATGGCTGTTTTGGGGCAAGATGATCAGTTTTGGTTGTGACATGATAATTACTGAGATACTAATTTGTACTCTGTCATCCATAGCATCAGTGTTTTTCTCTTCTCTATCCCAAGGCATTGCTCTTCCTGTGATTCAGGGCCCAAAACACCCAGAAATATTCTCAATCCTGGCTCTTGTTTTCTTCCTTCAAGGACTTAGAGCAGGATCTTCCCAGGAAGGAGGAAGGAGGAGAGGGCTGGGAAGGGCTTCCAAGGAGGTGATGTTTAAACCCAGATGTGAATGGAAAGAAGTCAGCCCTGCGAAGGCCTTTGGGGAAGGCAGCCCTGGTAGAGCAACAATCGGTGGAAGAGCCTAAAGGTCAGCATCCAGCTTGGAGGGCTGAATGAATAGGAAACAAACTGGGAGTGCAGCACGAGATGAAAAAAAGGTGCAAGTAGGGGCCAGAGAGGCAGGAAATGGGAGCTGGAATTTCACCCTGTTATAATAGGAAACCATTTGGAAGATTTTAAACATAAAATTGACCTGATGTCATTGCATTAGAGAGAAAGAGGGAAGAGGAGAAGGAGGAAGAGAAAACGGAAGGAAGGAAAGAAGGAGGGAGGAGGAGGAGAAGGTGGTGCTGCTTTGGCTCCTGAAAGGAGACTGGATTATATTCCTAGATTTTTGTTTGTTTACATGAACAAATGATTGAAGACAGGCACCATGCCCTGATATCCCTTTCTTGATCCATCAACTATTTTTAAAATTTCTTTTGGCAGTTTTATTGAGATAGAATTCATGTATCATAAAATTTACCCTTTTAAAGTATACAATGCAATGATTTTTAGCATTTTCACAGAATTTTACAGTTATCATTACTATTCGATTTTAGAACATTTCATCATCCCAAAAGGAAACCCTAGACCCATTAATAGTCATTCCCCAACCCCCATTCCGATCCCAGCCTATGCAACCCCTGGTCTACTTCCTGCCTCTGTAGATTTACGTATTCTGTACATGTCATAGAAATAGGATCATACTGTATGTGGTCTTTTATGATGGTTTCTCTGGCTGAGTGTAATGTTTTAAAGGCTTGGCTGTGCTGTAGCATGTATCGGCCTTTCCCTTTCTCTCTCCAGCTTTAATAAGTGTAATTGACAAAGACAAATTGTGTATATTTACAGTGTACAATGTGATGTTTGGATATATGTATACATTGTTGACATGATTAAATCAAAGTGATTAACATATTCATCGTCTCACATACTTATCACTTTTTTGTGGTGAGAACACTTAAGAGCTATTCTCTTAGCAATTTTCAAGTATGTAATATATTATTCATTATAGTCACATGCTGTACAATGGATCTTCAGAACTTATTTGTCTTGTCTAACTGAAACTTTGTATCACCCTCACGATCACATCACAATGATATTTGACCAAATATCTGGGCACCCGTGATTTTGTCAAATTGACACAAAAAATAGCTATCAAAATCCTCATAACTTAGAAGGTAAATAAAACGCACGAGGACTCTCCGCTTGTTAGTCGAGCCTTGCTTTGAATACGTTCACTCTTCCTGAGAACCTCTTTTCTTGGAGACCAAGGATTTCCTGCTCTAATTTGAATTGATTGCTGTCCAGGCCTGCGAATGGCTGTCCTTCATAATTTCCTCTTTTGATTCTGATTTATTTGACTGCCACAACATTTTTCTTGTTTTTCATTCTAGTTTTGCTCTAGTATGTCCTCAAGTAACGTACTCAAAAATGGCACATAAGGAGTAGAATTTATGAGTCTCTGAAAGTAACTTGAATGATAATTTCATTGTACAGAATTCTGGTCTTGAAATGATTTTCTTTCAGAACTGTGAAGGAATGGCTTCTTTGTCTTTTAGCATCCAGTGTTGCTGGGGAGAGATTCTGAGGTCATCCTGAATTTCATTCCTTTCCTGGATCACTTGTGCTACCTCCCTCCGTTGCTTAACTAGGAAAGTTTTATTCTTTTCTCTTGACTTTTGACTTCTGAAATTCCACTATGATGTGTCGTTGTATAAGCCCATTTAAAATCACTCTGTTATGTGTTGTCTTCCCAATGTGCACACATGTTTTTCCAGCTTTAGTGAGTTTTCTCTGTTCTTTTTCTGGAATTCTTATTGGTAACATGTTGGATAACCTAGATTGATCCTCCGTATGTCATCTCGCTTCTCACACTTTTTGTCTCTGTGTGCACGTGCACGTATTTTACTCTACACATACACAACACGTACATACTGTCTATAGTTTCATCCTGGGAAATTTTCTTGACTTAATCTTCCAATCCTTTCTCTGAATTTGAGTGTCATCAATGATATAATTTCACATTTCAAAGAGTTCTTTACAATTCTCCAATCATTCTTTTTTCGCAATGGCATCTAATTCTTGCTTTATGGATATTTTATTTTCTTCAAGGACACTAATTAGAACTTCTAACATGTTCTCTTTCTTATTTTCACTGTGTCGGTTGTGGTGGCGGCATGTGTATGTGTGTGTGCGTGTGTACCTGTCTTTATCTCTCACGTTGTTGGTGTTCTCCAGTATCTGGTGAGCCTCAAATTCAAATAAAGAGCTGGACCATGTTTCCCAGGAAGCTGGGATGGGCGCTCTCCTCTTCTGGTCCCGTGAGTCTCTTTCCAGGGTAGGAGGACTGAGTGGAGGCCCTGCGGACATGGCCAGATCTTGGCCTCTGTCTTTGTCCTTTCATTTGTGGGTGGGTGAGCAGGTAGCTGGCTTTCAGACTGAGGGACTCCAAACAGAAGGGAAGGGCTATTAACTGGGGTACCAATACCCCAAGAGCAGGCCTAGTTTTCCCCAAACAATTTAACACATTTTCTTGAAGACTTTTTGTTTTTCTTTTTGGCCTAGGGTTGAATGCCTGGCTGTGTAAGTTCTGTCTACGTTACTTGGGATTTGGGGACTGGAAGAAAGTACTGGGAGAAGACTGTGGGGAGCCACCTTGTGAAATTTTAGGGTGAACAGACTTAATGATGCACCCTCCGGCTAACTTAAGTTCTCTTTCTCATTCCCACCCTCCTAACTACCAACTCCAAGCCCAGAGCTTCTCCAGGGCTCTGCCTGGCAGGACGCTGCCTCCTGGCACTCCCTCCCTGACCCTTTCCTGAGCATGTTCTGGCCCCAAAGCCCCTCCACTCTGCTGATCTGTCAACTCTCTTTCACCCTCTTTCCAACTTTCCACAAATTTATTATAATATCCTCTTCCCAGTTTCCATGGCTCTATGAGTTCATTCCTTTTGCTTTAAATAAATAAATTTATACCATCTCTTTTAAGGGATCTCAGGATCTACCTCAAACCAGAGCATCACAGGGCAGTTTTCGTTTTTTTTTTGAGACAGAGTCTCACTCTGTTGCCTAGGATAGAGTGCTGTGGCATCAGCCTAGCTCACAGCAACCTCAATCTCGTGGACTCAAGTGATCCTCCTGCTTCAGCCTCCCAAGTAGCTGGGACTACAGGCATGTGCCACCATGCCCAGCTAATTTTTTCTATATATTTTTAGCTGGCCTATTAATTTCTTTCTATTTTTAGTAGAGACGGGGTCTCACTCTTGCTCAGGCTGGTCCAAACTCCTGAGCTCAAACGATCTGCCCGCCTCAGCGTCCCAGAGTAATAGGATTATAGGCGTGAGCCACTGCACCTGGCCCACAAGGCAGTTTTTGACAAGTTATTTTTCAGAAGTTTAAGTGACAGTCCAAATGAAAAGTGGGTGGAAATATCAGCTTTTCATAGAGAGCATCTGTCTTATCAGAATAGCAGAGAACAGTGATGAAGAGGAATAGAAGGAAAAGAAGGAAACGGACTGTGGCCCCACTGACAAGTAACTGGAAAGAAAAAGGAAGCTCCTGAGTGGGAAAGAGACACAGAACTGGTGCCAGAAGGTCCGACGGCCTTATCAGACTCCCAGGGAGTCTGGGCAGACGTGGACAGTCCTGATTCTAAGACACGATCCTCAGCGCACAGCATCTTATGAACCTCACTGGATTCGACTCATCTCAGCGGTGGGGGCTCCTCTTAGGATTAGAGTGTTCAAGGGGAAAGCTCTCAGTCTGGCTTCCAAGGGCTCTGTGTCTTGGTCCCAGGTTATCTTTTCTTAATCTCCCCTTGCCATGTGTCACAATATATTCACAGATTCTGGGGATTAGGACATGGGCATCTTTGGGAAGCAGTACTTTATTTTGCCTGCCACTCTAAGATTTTTTTCTTTAATTTGTAGGAAAGCTTAACCCAACAACTTCAAAATCTTTATGGGCTTAGAAAAATTGCATATGAGCCTACATGGCTTCCATATTATGCCACTATCATTCCTCTAGAACTGTGTATGGAGCAGTACATTTGAAAGGAACAGGTGCTGTAGCAGAGCAGACTGTGTTTGTCTCACTTTTCCCATTTGATTCATGAGCTCCCTGATGGGGCTCCTCCATCTCTCTTGTGTTTCCTACCCTGCATTCCACGTTGGGGGTCCCCAGGAAAGAGCTGTTGAAAGGAACTGAGTTATTGCTAACTAAATACATATTTCAACATCGAAAGCAAGCCCCTTTTGGATTAAGGATGAAGGACAACCCTTTGTCCAAGAAAATAATTAAGAGACAGAGAAATCTTGGAGGGAGGGGAAACTTCGTGTACCTTGAGCACAAAGTTCTCCTCGGGCTGGAGCTTCAGATCTACCACCGCCTTCCTCACCAAAGCTTCGAAGTTGAGGTCTCTCCTCCGGGGGACATCCAGGGAAGGAAAGAGGTCCGCGATGAGGCCCAGGAACACGGGCATGTCATCGGTCACAATCTTGGGGATGTTGAAGTCTCGCAAGGAGCGCATCAGGACTTGGTCTTCAGGCCGGCCGGGGTCCCCTCGCTTCAGGGCTCCTGCCACCACAAGCACGGACTTGATGGCCCTCAGGCCCCAGTCATAGTGATCCTGTGGGGGGCAACTCGGGTTAGACCAAGGCAACTGGGGTGCAGAACCCCATGTGCCAGGGCTAGTGTCTGCAAAATTATAGACACCACATCAGTAGTAGGCCACTGCTGAAGCCCAGGCAGAGACACCGGAAAGGATTCGTGCCTTAGAAAATCATGATCGCAGAATTCTAGTTCATGGCTTGGCATGAGCTATCTTTCCAGCTGTGATGACGACAAAGCAGACACGGAACATACAAGGGGCGTGGGGTCAGGGAGATTAAACAGAACCATTCGCAAATCTATCTGGCTACTCCTTGCGCATTTTGCAGGTAGAAGGGTTGTCAAGGAGGGAACCATGTTAGCTCTTAGAGATGGTACGGGCTGAGCTTACACATGCCACCTTGGAGGCTTTCAAACTCTATGAGAAAAGGGGTTTAAAAAATAGTTCCTTAGAGTGGGTTCCTGGTCACAAGCACTGCTAGCAGAGTCTGCAGGAGAGTGGACCGTACTGCTGACACCAGGCCCCAGGGCAGCACAGTGCGGGGAGGAGATGGAATGTGCAGACCAGAGCGTGGAGTCTGGTTCAAGTTTAAGTCCCAGCTTTTCCACTGCCTTTGTAGCAGATGGTTATTTAGTTAGAGTTGTGATAAATGCTACAAAGGGAAAAATCCAATGTGCAATGAAGACAACACAGTGGCCATACCCAGGTTGTGGACAGACTTCCCTGAAGGAAAGGCATTAAAGAAGATCCAAGGGGGTGTAATTCATCCAGGCACAGATGAGAAAAGAGTGCAATCAAAGCCAGAGGTAACAGGACGTCCACAGGCTTGGGTGAGAAGACAAGCAGTTTCAAGGAACTCAAGGAAGACCAATGAAGATGGAGCCATACAACAAGGAAAGAGCCCTGAGCTGAAGCTGTCCAGGCAGGCAGGAGACGGAACAGCCTACAGTCTTTAGAAGAGAGTAATCAGGACATTGGTCTTTATCCTAAGACCAGTGAGGAGCATTTTTAAATAATAACTCTAGCTGGTGGCTAAAGAATGGACTCAAGGATCTAGAGTAGAGCTGGGAGAACTAGAGAGTCAGTTGTAATAGTTTATGCAAGAGGCATGGGTGTTTGGAATTAAAGTGGTGGCAATGACTATGGAAAGAAAACTGGGCATACTAGCAAAGTATCCAGAGGGTAGAATCAACAGTTTGTTCATGATTAGATGTAGGGCTGAGGAAGAGGAAGGTGTCAAGGAAAACTCCCAGGGTTCTAGAATTAGCAAATGAGTGAATGGTGGGTCCACGTGCTGAGACAGGGAAGGCGGGAGAGATAGGCTTGGGTGAGGGCTGGCAGAGATTGCTTCCGTTGTGCTGAGCTGGGAAACTTTTTAAACACTCAGGGGACCTGTGGTCTAAACCATTGAATGTTCAGGTTTAGAGCTTAGAGGAGAGGTTTGGGATAGAGCTGTACAAGTGGCCTGGAAGTCAATGGTGGAAAAGACTCTAGAGAGGAAAAAACGAGAAAGGAAGTATGAAGAAAACAGGATTTTTTCCATCTTGGACAGACTCCACAGGGTTGAGGGGGCCGAGTTGCAGCAGCACAGGTAATGAAAACAAGGTCACCCCAAAGGGAGGGCAGAATGCATTGGGAACAGCTCAGGGAAGCTTGGTCAGCTATCCTTGATACCAAGAAGTTCTCCATCTATGGCATAAACCTTGCAGGAGCTTGGTCATGGTTTGCTAAGGCTCTGTATCTTGTAAGCACCTGCCTTGGACAGAAGCTACACTTAAGGCCAAGCAACAGTTAGGAGCGTGGGGTAGTTAATACCTAACCCTGTCACCAACTCCTCCTATCTCATGCCCTTCAGCTAGAGACCATTCTCTCCAGGGGTCCTTCTTGGCCACTGTAATGTTTCTCATGCGACATGGGATTCTGCAAGGTATTGCCAAATAGTCTATTAAAAAATGAAGTTCTGTGGTTAAATAATTTTAAAAAATGCTGAGCTATAAAATGAACATGAAGCTTTACTGTAGAAATGGTAAGAGCTTTTACTATGCGCGTGGGCACAGCGACTCTATGAGAGAGCTCTACTGGGGCTGTTGCATGGTACTTGGGCATCCCACCTCCCTTGAGATCGTACCTGTTTGGAGAGAAGCTCTTTGCACAACTGGTAAAGAGTGATAAACTTTCTGGCTAATAACCGGGCTTCAATGAATCCTTCTGCCACCAGCATGATTTCACAAATCAACTCAAAGTCAGGAACAACCATTGCACAAGGCCTGTGTACAGGGAGACAGAATTGGTTTCCCAAGCATAGAGTCAAAGGAGAGATTGTAAGAGATGAGACACTGGCTGAAATCACACCTGGAGGCATCTGTAAGTGCAAAAACTCCTGGAAGGACCTTAGGAATTATTTCATCTAGGACTTTCAATTTAGAGTTAAGTTAACTAAGGATAACTAAGGATAAAGTGAAGTCTATTGCCCAAGGTCATGGATAATGTTAGCAGGTAGTGGTGCTCCCACTCAAACCCTGCAACTTGAGTTCAGTGTGCCGTACACAAGGCATGGATTAGTAAAGCAAGTTGTCTACAGTAGATTAAGTGCTAAGACTGAGGACTCAAGTTTTTCCAAGTACCTGCAAGAAACTGAGAGTTTACCTATTTCTCAACCTCAAAATGTGTGTCTCCTCCAAACCTAGATACCCAGAGCTTATTCTGTGTTTATTTGCATGCAAATGCAAATTTTTAATGCTGAGATCTAAGGCAGTTACCTATTAACCTCTACTTGGACACAAAATGGCATATATGAGAATGTAGAAGGGGATTTATAAAAGGATTTGTAGTGACTGCTTTTTTCCTTTGGCACTAGAAACATTTAATTTTAAAATTATTTTTTATTAATTTATTAGGTATCTAATAGGAGCCTAAGGTTACATTTCTTCAATAGCATTTTTCCTATACTGATATAAAATTGTCAAAAACATGTCATTTGAGCACACTTTTTTCCTTGAAATATTTTACATTGTACTCAAATTCAAAGAAGCAATCAGATATTTAAATTCTCAAAATTATTTTGTAGCCTGAACATAAAGTTAAACGTACATTCATACAACAGAATGCAATGCAGCCATAAAAATATAATGCTGTAGAAGGAAAACTATTTAATGACATGGGAAACATAATTGATGAAAACAGAATATTCAACTATATATATAGAGTCTGATACTAATTTTGAAAACAGAAATGCTCTGCTGATACAGTATTGGAAAGAAAAAAATGCCAATGGTTACACTGATTGTCTCTGCATGATAGAGCCGGAGTGGCTCTGGGCTCAAACTCCAGCTCTGCCATTTATTAGTTGGGTTACTTGCTAACCCTAGTCACTAGGCGTAGTTCACTGAGCAATTTGCTGAATCCATCTGTTTTTCACTGTACAATGGGGAAATTAATAGCATACACTCCACAGGGCCTTTATGAGAATTCAGTGTAAAAGTAGATATTTATATTTATTGTTTTAAAAAATATTTTTCTGGTTTTTTTTTCCCAGATTTTCTTCCCTGGATATATGTTATGGACTGTTATGGAGTGAATGTTTGTGTGATCCCCAAAATGCATACATTGAAATCCTCACAGCTAAGGTGAGGGTAGTAGGGGGTAGAGCCTTTGGGAGGTGATTCGGTCATGAGGGTGGAGCCCTCATACATGGGAACAGTGTCCTTATAGGACCTGGCTAGCGGGCCATCTCTCTGCCATGTGAGGACACAGCAAGAAGTCGGCTGTCTGCAACCTGGGCCTCACCAGAGCCCGACCATGCTGGCTTCCTGATCTTGAACTTCTGGCCTCCAAGAACTATGAGAAACAAATGTCTGTGGTTTAGGCCACCAGTCTGTGGTACTTTTGTCATAGCAGCCTGAACGGGCAAAGACAGTTCTTATTAAATTCAGAGAAAAAAAAAAGTAAGGAATAATTCCTATCTGAGTTATGACCTACCTTCATTGTCATTTGCAACCTAAGGCTTATGTAATGAATACAGTGTGTAAACAAATAGCAGAGAATGCAGTATTGGGGGGTGCCAGTTTAGGCAGCTTGTTGACATTCCAACAGCTCTTTGGGGACCTGCCTGAAGGAGGAGAGACCCACACCACTCCTGCGACACAGGAATTTGCCATGACTGGAGCAATTTAAGAATGAGAGACTAAAGTACTCAGGGAGCTGCCCAGTGACCTGTCAGGCTTCTGAAAATCCATGAACGTGTTGACAACCTCTCCAGACAGAGAGCACTGGGTTTTTCAGTCCCAAAACGAGACAACATGCTTTGTCATAATTCCCTATGGTATTTCTCTCTTAGGTAAAAGTTCAGTAAGCAGAAAATCAGAAGCCATGAAGCATCCTTCAGTTGTCTCTTTGTTGGGCCAACTTCTCTTTTCTGAAAAAGGAAGGCAACCTCTAGCTCCTGCTAGGAAATGTATTTGTGTTTTCTTATCACAATAAAGAAGATTTAAAAACATAGCAATATCCCAAGTAGCAAGGGTGAAATAAAAGAGGTGCTCTCATGCATCACTACTGGGAGTGTAATTTGGTACTGCTCTTTTTAGAAGGCAATTTGGCAATATGTATCAAAAGCCTTAAAAATGTTTCTACCCATTTACACAGTAATTCCACTTCTGGGAAGCTAGCCAACGAAAATAATCATGCATACAGAAAAAAAAAGATTTATATACAAAGATGTACATTACAGAATTATGCATAAATTTATTTTAAATGTTAGAAAGTCTTAATATTTAACCGTGGGGGACTAGTTAATTACATTGTGGACCATGTGCTTGATAGAAAAATATGTAGCATGAAATGAAATTTATTATGAATATCTAATGGAAGAAAATATTTATGATATGCTTATGGTGACTACGAAATGAAAAACAAAACAATATGGAGGCCGCAAATGTAGACTACAAATGTATGAATTTAAAATATACATATGAAGCAGAACAGAACACAAGCAAAAAATAATTTTTAGGCATTAAAGGTGGTTTTTACAAATCTACTTTTTAAAATGTTCCAAATTTTCTCTAATATATATGTCATACATATTCATAGCAAAATGAATGAAGCTTTATTTCTTTGGGGGCTCCCGTTGGGGGCAGAGTGGACGCTCACCTGAAGAGAGCTTTGAGGTTCTCGGGCAGCTCCGTGCGGCCAGCGTAGCCCGGGTTCATGGTGATGAAGATGCCCACAGAAGGATTCAGGCTGATCTCCTCCCCAAGGAAGTTGAAGCGCTGCTTCTTATCTCTGATTGCATCCTGAATGCTTTTTACCTGGTGAACCAATCAGTGGAAAAATCCTCCACTGCATTTCAGTGGTGAGGTCATAGCTAAAACTGGGAACTCATAGTCACACACAACACAAACAACTGACCTGAGGCCCCTTTTGCTGAAGGACAGGCACAAGGACCACACCCTGGACCATTCGCTCAGGGGCTCTGGATGTGAATCTAAAAGACAGCGGGCTGCCCATGTCCATATTTATAATCCTCCAGCTAAGAGCAAACAGGTATTTAACTGCCTCTGAATGCCAGTTCTCTCTGCAGGAGTAGCTGAAGCATATTAGCACTGACAGTGTGCCGGCCACTGTTCTGAGCACTTTTCGGGTACTAACTCATGTGAGCCTCACCGAGATCCTTTGAGGCGGGCACTTTACCCTTGTCATCCCCGTCTCTCTATGATGGAAGGGAAGCATGGAGAGGTAGAGTGGTTTGCCCAAAGCCACACTGCTGCTAACTGGGGTGTCTGCATTCGAATCCAGGCAGATGGATTCTGGAGCCTGTGCCTTTAGCCACTGCGTGATGGCAAGGTCACCAGTACCTACCTCTTGGGCTTGTTCTAAGGATTAAATGAAATAAAGCCTGGAAAGAGCTTAGAGCAGTGGTCCCCAGCCTTTTTGGCACCAGGGGCAGGTTTCATAGAAGACAATTTTTCCATGGAATGAGGGTTGGGGGTGGTGGGAGGTGGAGCTCAGGTGGTGATGCGAGTGATGGGGAGCAGCTGTAAATACCTACAGATGAAGCTTTGCTTGCTGGCCTGCTGCTCTCTTCCTGCTGTGCAGCCGGTTCCTCAGTTTCATGGAAGACAATTTGGGGTGGGGAGTCAAGCTCAGGTGGCGATGCATGGCCTGGTTCCTAACAAGCCATGGACCAGTACTGGGCCTCAGCCCACGGGTTGGGGACTGCAGGCTTAGCGTATAGAAAACACTTAAAAATAGCAGCTAACGTGGAAATCATTAATGTGACTATCATCATCACAACTGTGGTCCCTGTCTTGGTTCAACTTTTCATAGCCACACCCCAGACAACACCTCTAGAACAGATGACCCCTTTAGGGATGGATCAGAAGTGGGCTGGAGCCAGACCCCCGAGGGGATGTTAGTGTCTTTCTAAAGAGATTAGGCTTTTTCTTAAATGTGGTCTGGACCCAGAGCTTGACAAGTCAGATGTATATTCTAGATCACTCTATAGCAGTGGGAGGAGAGGCAAAAGTGAAATTCAACCATTTATTTTCATACTTGGTGCTTTGAGAACACATGTGCAAAAATGATTAGCAACAGGAGCAAGACAAAAGGAGCACACTCGCAGGCCAGCCCGCAGCCTTGTTCAGCCGGGCCCCTGAATGTCTCTGGGAATTTCCAGCCTCTCAGGGTCCTCGGAAGCAAAACTCGAAAGCTGGGGCCGGTGCAAGGTTTTGAATGAGCCAGCACGTGCGCTAAGTCCAGGGTGCTAGCACAGCCAAGGGTAGCCCAGCTCTGCGGAGATGGGGCTGCGGGGTTGCGTGTGTGAAAGACGGTGGTTACAGCGGGGGAAGGAGCTGCTGAACCATCCACCGCTGGCCACAGCTGTCTCCAGTGCATGCAGTTTGCCAGCACGCATGACAGTTCTACGAGATTAGGATTCAGCTCCCTTCCCGAAGTGAAGCGCTAATGACTGAATGCATTTGAGCTCACAGCAATTAGTTTGAAGCTGAAACTTCTTTTCTATGTGCAGAATATCAATGCCATTCTGGCAGCGGCGGCTTCAGCCCCCAGGACGCCGGCCAAACAGATCAAGTGCTGCTGGTTTGTGTGGGGCTCACAGCCCAGCCCAGCTCTGCCCTGCAGCCTCTCGCTGCCTTCTCCACCCTGCAGGTTATGTGACTGGTGAAGGCCGGTTCTCTCCCTCATCCTCAGTCCTCCCATTTATCAAATGCACGGAGCACTCGCCTTGTTAGAGAATGGGAGAGCAAGTTTAATTAGCATTTACAAGTTACTCTGCTACCTTTGGATGAAGACTACGGCAAGCGCCCAGGACCCTTCCTGCTGCTCGTTCTGACTCAGCATTCCTTCTCGAAGCACCGAAGCCCAGAAACCTCATGCTCAGCAAGAATTTATGATGCACTTTCAGATTGGAGGCATCTGTGCTTTTGTGCAAAATTCTGTAAAGGGGCCCTTGAGGGAGAGTGTAGAACAGACTTGAAGATGCAGTTAATGTTGGAGCAGCGGTGCCCATAGAAATTTCGGTTAGCTTGGCTTGTATGGGACAAGAGAATTTCCACATTGCTTTAGCAGCCACTGAGTTCCAGGGAACAAACCACTGGAATGGAGCAGTGACCAGGGCCCAGGAGGCCTTGGAAAAGTCCAGGCCCTTTGTGCCGGGAGGTGGGAGGGGAGAGAAGCAGGTGGACTGAGAAAGTAAGGATTAAGTGCAAGCCCAGCCAGGTGCAGGTACACACAGCTGGGCCGGACTGACAGCTAAGGCTGCTGGATACACCTCACCGTTGGGATCTATTTCTCCATTAAACACTCATTGTTTTAGAGGTTTTAAAGCCACAGGGAATGACAAAAAATAGTAACTGACATTTTGGAGCACTTGATATGTGCCAGGTGCTATTCTGAGTATTTTATGTGGATTATTCCATTCCTTGCTTTCAACAGTTTTTATGAGATGGGTGGTCTTAAATCCTCATTTTGCAAATGAGGAAACTGAGGCAGAAGGCAGTAAACAAACTGTCCTATGTTTATGTAAGATGTTACGTAAGGGAGGGAGGGAAATATGGAAAGGGAGGGAGGGAAATATGGAAAGTCTATACTATTACTATTTTTACAACTTTTCTATAAATCTGAAATTCATTCAGAATAAAAAGTTAATAGAGAGAGAGAGAGAGAGAGAAACTTGCCTGATACCCAGTGGTTGGTTAGTGGTGGGGCAACCCAAGTTAAAGCCAGGCAATTTGGTACCAAAGCACATGCTTTTAGCCTCTTCCTCCAAACCTGTTTGTACCAGAAGGAGCACCATGCCAGCCATATACCAGATTCTTATCAAATACATACATTTTCAGAGTAATCTGTCTTGCTCTTAAAATAATTATGTTTAGAGACATAGTTTCCACAAAATAATAAAAGATGCTTTTGCCATCAATTTTTAAAGAAAACAGACAAATAAAAATGGAAAGCTGGCCAGGCGCGGTGGCTCACACCTGTAATCCTCGCACTCTGGGAGGCCGAGGCGGGAGGATCGCTCAAGGTCAGGAGTTTAAAACCAGCCTGAGCAAGAGCAAGACCCCATCTCTACTAAAATAGAAAGAAATTAATTGGCCAACTAAAAATATACAGAAAAATTAGCCGGGCATGGTGGTGCATGCCTGTAGTTCCAGCTACTCGGGAGGCTGAGGCGGGAGGATCACTTGAGTCCAGGAGATTGAGGTTACTGTGAGCTAGGCTGACGTCACGGCACTCACTCTAGCCTGGGCAACAAAGTGAGACTCTGTCTCAAAAAAAAAAAAAAAAAATGGAAAGCTATGTAGGAACCAGTGTTCTCAACTGGGAATGAGTTTGCGCCCCTCACTCCCAGGAGACATTTTTGTTGTCACAAAGAGCGGGGAGGTTGCTGCTGGCAGCTAGTGGGTAGAGGCCAGGGATGCTCAGCACCCTAAAATGCACAGGCAGATCTTCACAGCAAACAATTATCAGCCCAAATCATCAATAGTTTTGAGGTTGATGAGCCCTGGTGTAGACCAAACATTTTTTCAATGAGGACTCTGAGGCCAAGAAGATATAAATGACCTGTCCACCACTCCACAGCATGTGTCCTTGGGTCTAAACAAGTTCCCATGCAAATTCTTAACACCACCCAAGATGGATCAAATCAGAAATTTGGGGGGTGGGGTCCACCAAGGTGTGTCTTAACAAGCCTTGCAGGTGATTTTGGTGCATGCTCCAGTTTGAGAACCACTGCAGTCCAGTCAATAATTCTTAGATTTTTGACTCATCCCTGCTTCTGCCCAGGTGAACCCATTCATAGCTGTATACTGACCACCTCCCTCTCACAGAGGAGCCTGTGTCCCTCACCTCCTTCAGCTCTGCCTGGCCTGGACAGGCCTTGTCCCTGCAGAGCACTCACTGGGACCAGCGGGGCTCAGTCTTGGGGGTAATGATGTGAATCTAAACTCTGCAGTCCCTAAGGATGTTTTTCCTTATTTCTCTGGACATGTGAACCACGTGGAAAGTTTTTTAAAAATACCAATGTCCAGGTCCTACCCCACACCAATCAAATCAACATCTTTTGGGGGTAGAGACAGAGCGTTACCATTTTTCAGAATTAACCAGGCCATTCTGGTTCTGACAAGCTCCCAGTGGATGCTGATGCTGCTGGCCCATGGTTTGAGTAGTATGGGGCTAGATGATGCCAGCCACTCTGGGCATCCTCTGCTGTCCCTCTCTGGGCACCTGACGGCCATTAAGTGTTCTTGCCACCAGACCACACCACCCCATACTGATTTCACTACATACAATCGCCCCTCGGCCAGTGGGTTCTCTGTCTCTTCCCAGGCTTTATGGCCTTTAAAATTTCACATCTCTGATGGAATTTACTTTTTGACTTATAATTTAGATAATCTGCACAGGTTTTACTTCTGTGTGTTGCAGGCCAGCCCTGATTTAAAACGATCGACCCTGTTATCTGCGCAGGGCTGTGTGCTTGTCACGGATCACAGGTGGTCACACAGGGTTCTGTCCCTGTCTCCTCCCACTCAGGCTAGGGCCTTGCATCTGACTCACTCGGTGATGCGTTAAGGTCCTGCTATCTCTGTGCAGGTGGTACACTTTAAGGAGGTCCTAGGCTAGCCCCAAGCTCTCGGCATCTTCTCTACATCCCTCTAGCTTGGCCCTTCCATCCCAGGGGAGTACCCATCCTGGGGCCCACTGTGGTCATTTTCTTTTCAAGCCTTTGCCCCAAATGCCATGTGTCGTTAACACCCCGCCTGGCTTGCTCCAGCTTCTCTCTGCAACAGCAGACTGGAGTCTGCTGCCTTCAGGAAGTGCAACCCACTTACGATTTTTTAAAATTTTTTATATTTCTGTGTTTTTTACATTAGACCTCAAGCTTCTCTATAAAGGGTGCTACCTTTGAGGCTCCCTTGGCTCTGAGATTGGAGCATGCGTGCTTGGAGTACTTGAAGACCTCCCACGGTGGGCTCCCAAGTCCTTGCTCAGTGATCTTCCGCTTCAACCCGCTTCCTGCCTCAGCCCAGCCTGCTGTGGGGCTGGTGCCACAGGGAAGAGAAGAAAGGGAAAGGAGACACCTGGCCAGAGAGTGTGGATGGGGACAGGGGTCTGGAGGTACAGGGTGATGGGGTGTGCCCTGGTGGCTCGTGTACCCAGGCCCAGATAATTCAAGGCCTAAGAGCTGATTGCAATAGTAATGGAAAGATTTTGGAGACAAGTTAGTATTAACAGTATCTTATACATTTAAAAAAATAGTAGAGTAATTTCTCTTGGATTTGCTGCACCGAGGTTTTTCCCTAGTGGATGCGCCCTTCTGCTTGACCAGTCTGACAGAGACACGAGACTATCCAGAGGCAAAGGCACCAGGCCAGCAGCATAATCGCTTCTGTAGAAGTTACTGGAAGAGGAGCACAGACGGGCGAGGAGCAGGGAGGAGGAGGGGGAGGGCGATGGAGAAATGTCGGCAGCTGCTGTGGCTTCTGAACCAATATGCCAGCCTGGATTACCATGTGAATAATTAAGTGCGATTTTCTCCTTGGATGGGTACATAATTTTAAATGTTACCAGCTCAGATTTGGCCCAGGCTGTTGTCAGATCACTTTCTTGAGAAACGTCTCCTAGGGGTGGGTTCCTGGACAGGAATGCGACAGCATCAGGGAATTCCAGACTGAACTTATTTCACTTAATTTCAGAAATAAAAGGGAATGAACTGATCTTGGAGAACCCATTACTGACCTCGATTTGGGCAGTTTCACAAAAAGGTGAATTCAGTGTTTATCTACCATGCAGGGGGGCAATGACTGCTGAGCACTGCCTCATGGGTTAGTACACTGTGAAGTCTGGGAAGGCAGCTCGAGCCTGGGCCAGCTGAGATGGAATGAAGGACACAGAGATCTGTGAGACCAGGACACAAACCCTCCTTCCCTGCCCTGTGTGTACCAGTCATATACCTCTCTCCAACCCATTTTCTGCAGGGGTCAGATGATGACAGTAGTCATCATCACCATGGCCAGCACCATTATCACTACTATCATCATCACCATCACCATCATCATTAACACCATCATAATCGTCACCATCACTACCATCACCACCACCACTACCATCATCACCACCACCATCACCACCATCATCACCACCACCATCACCACCATCATCACCACCACCCCACCATCATCATAAACACCACCATCATGATTAACACCACCATCATCATTAACACCATTGTAACTGTCACCATCACCACCACCATCACCACCACCATCACCATCATCATCATCAACACCACCATCATCATTAACACCACCATCATCATTAACACCATCGTAACTGTCACCACCACCACCATCATCACCATCACCGCCACCATCATCATCACCACCATCATCATTAACAACAACCTAATCATCAACATCACTGGCATCATCACCATCACCACCATCATCATCACCATCTCCACCATCATCATAATCACCACCACCTTTGTCATCGTCATCACTATCATCACCACTAACATCACCACCATCTTTATCATCATCATACTACTTATTGAATGCCTACTATCTGTAGTACTTTGGTTTAAGTGCTTTAGGCATATTAACTCATTTAGAAGTTATTACAAGGGCCTCAAGTAGGTATTATTATTAACTCCCTTTACAGATGTGGGACTTGAGATATGGAGTTGCCCAAGGTCACCCGTCTAGTAAGTGGCAGAGCCAGAGTGAAACATTGGCAATCTGATTTCAGAGCCCACACACTTAACCACATCCCGCCC
Organism: Mirza zaza; assembly: GCA_008750895.1. Taxonomy (NCBI): domain Eukaryota; kingdom Metazoa; phylum Chordata; class Mammalia; order Primates; family Cheirogaleidae; genus Mirza; species Mirza zaza. The sequence goes on from VSMD01042083.1 coordinate 22,147, forward strand.
CGCTGCCAGGCTAACCCCACCGTGCAAGAACTCATATTTAAAATCCCAACTGCATGTGGAGCTTGCTCAATCTCTGGAGCCGAAGATGGGCTTTATGTGGACCCCCATCCAGCTCTCACTGATCCCCATCTGCTCTTCCTCGGGGCTCCTTGGGGGACACACAATGAGACGGATTTTTGGCCACCCCCTAGCCCTGAGCACTACACCAGGACACCTGTGTGTGCAGTTATTCACGATGAATAGTCCTGGACTGCAGTGAGCACAGCTCAGCAGTGCAGCCTGACTGGTGAGAACAGGAAATGGCCTCCAAAATCTGTGGCCAGCAGCCAGAGAGTGCAGAAAATCACAGAAGGAAAGATGGAAGAGGTAGACACAAAGGTGAGTGGGAACTACAGAGGATAATAGGCCAGGGAATAAACCCATGGAAGAAGATAGCCATCAAATATCTGCAGTGGAAGAGGTATGGAGAAAAACTCCAAGTACACAGCGTAATTATGAGTTAAAATGGAAGGAAACAAAATTGTTTCAAGTGGCTACAGTGGTGAAAAGCCTTGGCTTCTCTCCTGATTTTCAGAACAATTCCGGGCCTAGAATTGGTACTCTGAGAAAGGTTTATTTATGTCTTCCACTCTACATCTCATTCCCCAGAATGGATTAGTACTCAGAGTTTAAACAGAACTCACAGCGCCTCATGCCTGCTTCCAGGTTTGGAAGGGACCACCTAAAGGTGGAAGCAGCCAGAAAACGTGCTTGATTTCTTATAAAAACCTGGATGTTCAGTTTCTCTTTAAAATTTAAAAGATCTGGCAACACCAAGCTCGCATCCTTGCAAGGCAGAGGTGTGCTGGTAAATGTTTAATAACTGGCTCTCCAGGAAAACAAAAATGCCCCTGATTTGTAGAATTCACTAGTTTTCATGGTGGAAATGTTCCCATCACAGGCCATTTCAAGCTATGCCAACGTGCCACTGCTTAGACACGCACAATCCACTTTTTCAAGCCAAGCTAGTCAAGAGTTTTCAGTCCAAGAGAGTGTTTAGGCCAACCATATGTTTTTCCTTCCTCCACTAACTCATGCTGAACAGAACAAGCCCAAAGAAAGGGCAAACCGTATCTCAGCACCGGAAACTAGAGAAGACCCTCGCATTTTGGCAACTTTTGAGAGCTTTGCCAAGGAACAGTTTGGACAAGAGTCAGTGAGTGGGAGAACCAAGCGGCCTTCAGATGTGAGCGGTGGAAAGACTGACCGCCCTGGAGGAGGAGTGAGTGAAGGGACCCCTCAGAGCCCCTGGCTGCCTGCGGCTCCCAGGGCAGCGGGAGATCAGGGTGGGCAGTGAACTAGCTGAGGATGCGAGTCCACCCCTGTTCAGCCTTGCCCACGGCTCCACGTCCAGCCTACCCGTGAGAGGGGCAGCACGCTGGACCGGAGGGTGACCACACGTGGGAGCTCTGGGCGAAGGCTGGCTCCTGCCAGGGCAGACTGGCCAGCAGGAGGGGGACGGTGCTGCCTCAGCCAGTTTCCCCCACCAGGGACGACCTTCTGCCCGAAGCTTCCTTCCGCCCACCTTCTGCGTCCCCTCCCTCCACCCCGCACGCTTGCCTAAATGCCAGTCAGGCTGAGTGTTTTCCTTATTCCTTTGTCTGGATCTGGAAGAATTACACAGAGGCCTAAAGGGACTGAAGGGTCTCTCACAGCTACATTTTTCTTTTTCTGTACTGCATGCGTACTGCTTTGGGAATAAAAGCAAACAAGGGCAGAATCAAACCATTTTTGATGGTATGGTGTGTGGGCGCATATTAGGAACACGGGGCACACCACTGTCCCCGTGTCATTCTTTGGTAGCCTTGTGATTGCTCTGCCTTGTCGGGGTGAGGGTGGGAGGGCAGCTCTGAAACCAGCCGCCTCTAGAGGGAAGCAGGGGCTCTCGGCTGGCAGAGAGGGGTGCAGACACAGGTGCTGGCAAACAGCGTGCTGCATCTTGGTGAAGGGGAACCCGGAGGGGGAGGGAAGGCTCGGCAGGACCCCGCAATAGACCCCTGACTTGCCTTCAGCCACCGGCCTTCCCACTGCTCACCGCTCCTTAAAACTGCTGCCGCTAGAGGGACACTCTCCCTCTGAGACGTCTCCCTGGTTCCTTGTCGCCTGCTGAGGAGGGCGTGTCTGTCTGCCTGCTGTGGGGTTCAGACCTGCTTCTCTAGCCTGTTTCCTCCTCCAGCGTTTCACCCCCCGGAACCCATTCCCGGGCCCACATCCGCACCCAGACAGCGTGGTGGGGCATTGGGTGCTTGCCCTAACCTTGCCACTTGCCACCAGTCTGTCCTCCGGCATGTCACGTTTCCTCTCTGAGGTTCGGCTTCTCCGTAAATGTCATGGGGATAACAGTGGCTTGTAGGACCGTTGTGCAGATAGAAGAGATGAAATATGAAAAGTGCCTGGTACAGAATGGACTTTCAACAAAGGTTTATTCCCTTCCCCCCACCTCCTTCTATTGCTCCCATCGTCTACGGCTGTGGTCCCCAACCCCTGGGCCGTGGGCCGGTACTGGTCCGTGGCCTGTTAGGAACCAGCCGCACTGCAGCAGTGGGCAAAGCTTCATCTGTATTCAAAGCCGCTCCCCATAGCTCACATCACCGCCCAAGCTCTGCCTCCTGTCAGATCATTAGATCCTCATAAGAGCGTGAACCCCACTGTAAACTGCACATGCAAGGGAGCTAGGCTGCACGCTCCTTATGAGAATCCAATGCCTGATCTGAGGTGGAGCTGAGGCGGTGGTGCCAGCGCTGGGGAGCGGCTGCAAATACGGATTATCATTAGCAGGGAGGTTTGACTGCACAATAAATGTAACGCGCTTGAATCACCCTGAAACCATCTCCCCCTCCCCTGTCAATGGAAAAATTGTCTTCCGTGAAACCTCCGGTGCCAAAAAAGTTGGGGACTGCTGGTCTATGGGATCCTTAGAGTCCTCTCCAGCCTTTCCAGGACTGGCTTCAAAGTCATGCATTTGGAAATCTTGTCCTACACTGTGAGTCAGAATTTAAGTTGCTTCTAGAATATTGAAAGTGCTCCTGTCTCTCTCAAGAACGCAAGTTTTTTCAAGTTAGGGACCACGTCCTATTCAACTGGGGGACTTCATGCCAATCTTTAGCACAGGGCTTACAATATCCTTGGTGTTTAATAAATGCTTTCTGAATGACTTGAAAGACTTACATCCAATCTGACCCCCAAAGATGACTTCATTCAATAGCATTCACACCGCACCCCTCGCTTAATATATGATTGAGTGAATTGCACTGAAAGAGGCGGAGCAACTTGTCCAAAGACGCCGATAGGAAGTGGAAGAGCTGAAATTTAAGCCCTGGTAGATGTTCACAGTGCATGACCTTTCCAAGGAGCTGGGTGCTGCCACCTTGGTTAACCCTTTCTGCACCCCAGTGGAGCAGATAGGACAGGTATTCTGTGTCCCCATCTCACAGAGAAGAAAGAAGAGTCCCACAGCCAGTAAATGGATCTACTTGGGTGGGTCATTACAGGGCAACTGTTTTGGCCTGATCTTAGAGGGTGGAGGAGGGGCATGATGGTGAGGGGGAAAGGGAAGTGGGTGGGGACGGGATGCTGAAAACAAGAGGATGTAGATGGTCCGCAGTGCTCCACACAAAGACCAGGGAGGCTCCCACCAACCTCCGGCCCCTACCTGCACGGCCACCACCGACAAGACCTCCACGGAGATGCGATTAAACTCATCAAAGCAGCCCCAGGCACCAGTCTGAGCGAGGCCTTTGTAGATGTTGCCGCAAGACTGCAACAAAATACACAAAGATTAAATTACCAACAGTGCTGGGCTTATCGATACATGTCTAAGTCATTTTCCACCTTCTTTATTATAGATCTTTCCAGTTCCCTGCAGACCACCAGTCAGAAACTTGTATTAAAATTTCAAGAACAATTAAATTTTTGATGGTTATGGGGTTCCAACTGAAGTCACAGGATCAAACAGAACCTTTTCAAGACACTTGGATGAAAATCCTTTTAAAATGTCATCAGGGTTGCATTACTGTTGATTCCGTAGCTTTCAAAATCCCAGGAAATGAATAAAAGATGATTTTTCTTATACCATACAGACAAAAAGCCTTCCCCCTCAGCCTTTGGCATGCAGTGTGCTGATGGAAAAGTTTATGTCTGTATCTTTCAATCCATGCCCAACCACCCTGTTTCCCAGGGTGATGGGGAGTTGGAGATGGGGATAGGAGGTGATAACATCGATAGAAAATAAACTACAAGCAAATCTTTTCAAATGAATGCAAGGAAATAATTTTGAAGGGAAGAAGTTATTTCTGTCCTAAAAATAAAAACCATCCTGGGCATTCAATGTGAGCTAGTAAACCGAGGAGCAACATAAAGGGGTAGCTTACTGGAAGACACTCTGAAGGTCATTGGCAAGAGGAGATCATTAAAATGCTGGGGAAATTCAAGTAATGGAAAAGTTCCACTCGTTTATTCAATGGGCATTTGTTTGACTCTCAGCTCTGTGCATGGGTCACGTGCCAGACCCAGGGCAGCTAAGTCTCTCTGAGAAATTTTAGTTAGGTTGTGCAGATAAGGTATACAAATAAATCAGGAAAATTACTACGTGAGTAGTGCTCCCAATGGATAGTATAGACCACAGATGTTATGGAGTTCGGAAAGGAGTGGGTCACAGTGTTCCAGAGTGATCAGTCTTGCCAAAGAGGTAAATAGAAGATGGTAGTACAACAACATTTTCCAAAGTTTATTTCATGGAACCCCCAGACATGAGATATGCTCCTTGAAGAAAGGACTTTGTAGACAAGCAAGTTTGGGCAAAGCTTACATTCTGGAACCCACTCTGGCCAAGTTACAATATATATCGGCATTATAAGGGTCCTGAGAAGTCCTGCAACAAAAAATTAACTTTGTTATACGGCTAGGTTTTTTTTTTTTCCCCCTTGTGTAACCCCCGAGTTTTTCAGAATGCACTCAGGCAAATGTTGGTATAGTGGAGAAAGATCATAAGAATATAGTCATAAGATCTGGGGTAGTGCTACTCACAAGGGCTTTGTGCTACCGATCACACATGGGAAGTGATGGCTTCATAGGCTAGGAGTGTCTGGGTAGCTAGCAGGGGCAGGGAAAGGCTTTCCAGGAGGAGGAAAGATCATGGAAGAATGATCAGCACAGTAGTGGCGTGTCCAGAGAAAAATAAACGTGCCATTTTGATTGGAAAGTTGAATTACAGAAGCAAATCCTGTTTACAAAATCCTTGTGCTATTCTGAGGGATCTTTGGAGGTTTGCAGCAGAGAACGTGATTAAAGCAACATTTTTGGAGAATCAGTTAAATATCCAAATAGGCTGAATGCAAGGCAGACTTTAAGGAAGGAGGGAGAAATGCATCCCACCTTTTATTAAGGTACTGGAATTAGTGGATTTCTCTATTCATTCAACAAACATTTACAGAGCATGTTCCACTTATTGAAATTGTTCTAGTTCATGAAGAATCTGCTGTAAACAAGATAGATAACATCTCTTTTCATGGGCCATACATTCTAGTGAGGAAAACAATGAACAACAAAACATCAGACAGTGATAAAGTCCCACTGGAGTCTTGGAATGAGGGTGGCCATTGAGCAGTCAGGGATGCTCTCTCTGAAGAAGGGAGGTAAATTTCAGACATCGTGTTTGTGTGCTTTAGATTATTCCATTTCATTCTCGAAACCATCCTACAGGTAGATATGTATATCTCACCACCTGTGTGTGTATATACACATATATGCATATTTATGTGTATATGTATATAGGTATATATCAACCTGTCAAGGGTACAAATACTAAATTCAGAAATGAAAATCCATGCTTACCTATTCACAACGGCCAAGATAATGGAATCAACCTACATGTCCATCAATGGCCTAATGAGTAAAGAAAATGTGGTATATATACACAATTTTTCAGCCGTAATAAAGAAATCCTGCCATCTGTAGCAACATGGATAGAACTGGAAGATATTATGCCAACTGAAATAAGCCAGGCACAGAAAGACAAATACTATTGCATGTTCTCACTCAAATCTGGCAGCTAAAAAAGTTGATCTCATGGAGGCAGAGAGTGGAATGATAGTTACCAGAGTCTGAGGAGGGGAGGGGGGGGTGAAGAGAGATTGGTTAATGGGTACAAATATACAGTTAGAAGGAATAAGTTCTTGTGCTCTATAGCATGGTAAGGTGACTGTGGCTGATAATAATTTATTGCATATGTCAAAATAGCTGGAAGAAAAGATTTGGAATGGTCCCAACACAAAAGAAATGATAAATGATGAATCCCCAAAATACCCTGATTTGATCATTACACACATAGCATGTGTGTATCAAAATATCACATGCACCTCATAAACATGTACAATTATGGTATATCAATTAAAAAGAGTTTTAAAAAACCCCATGCCTAACAGTGGTTTTGGAAGCTTTTAAAACTGTGGATCCCTTTCATAAAATGGAAACCCAATATATAAAATAAAATAGAGTTTCATAGGCAAATGCCTGTTACTCCCACACTTTATCCCATGTGAGCCTGTGGCTGAACCCCAGGACTCTACATCACCCCATGTGTCTACTCCACCACACATCCCCTGCTGCTGCTAGGCTGTGGCATGGTCTTGCCATGGGACGGGCAGCTTCTGGATTAGGATGACGGAGAGAGGAATAGGGTCAAAGGCCTGGAAGCGAGAGCAGAATCGACATTGGTGACTGATCAGAGCTTGGGAAGGAAGGACAGGAGACAACAAGGATGTCTTAAGATTCCCCCAGGACCTTGGGGAAAATGAGATGCTCATTCCCAATGGGATGAGGAACGTGGCAGGGAGGAAGGTGGGGTGCTCACCACCACGTGACAGAAGAGCATCCCCGTGGTGACGCCCGCTTGTCAGACAGAGAGAGACTGGAACTCGGGGGAACCTGGAGAAGAGAGGTGGGAGCCATCAGCACACACGTCAGACTGGACATTGTGACAGAGGACCAGCCAATGAGATGGAGAAGCCAGGGGATGCGAGTGGGGAGGAGAACTTCAGAAGTGTAAAGCGAAGCGCGTGGGACGTCTCAGAGTGCGTGCAGCCTCCGTGGGACGGCTGCTGCAGAGAGGCCCGGCAATGATTCCAAACGCTCCCAGGTTCAAAGCCATTTGGTGCTCCTGCAATAGCCTCTCCAAATTGAGGTCAAGGGGGAAAGTATGGCCTCTATAACATAAAGGACATTTCGGCACTAACACTGCAAGCATTTCCAGAGAAATCGGCTAGTTTTATGGGTTTTCTGACCAGCACTGATAGTAAAGCAATAACCTTCCCTTTTCCCCCAAGTCCTCACGCTGACCTTGTATCCACCCCAGCCACGAGCACCCCCACCCCTCCCGGAGCTAAATGGGCAGGTGCCCCTCCCAGGATGGCTGAGGCGGAGGGGACAGCGTGGGTCCTTGACACAGCCCAATCTCTCCCCTTTAACTCCTCGCTTTGTGTCCCCAGGTCCCCAGGTATCATTTGGCTTTTTTTTTTTAAAGCCTCTTAATCTTTCTTTTCCTTCTCTACCACCCCATGGTTTGAATGACTGCAGTGTTCTTACCAAAGGCTTTTCCTCCGCCCAGTCTCCCCCCGACCTGGTCCGTCTGCCGTCCCACCCCTGGGCTGTCGCTCCTGTTCAGAAGCTGCAGGGTCTTTCCACAGCCCCTTCAAGGTAAGATGCACCCCGTGGCCTTCAGTCCTCCCTCTCCTTACTCAACCCGACCGCCCTGCTCCTCCTGTTCCTCAGTCCTCCCTAAGATAACCGGGTCCTGGTTCCCTGTCCATTTCTTTTGCTCTGGAGAGACGAGAACGGAATGCATTGCTGTAAGTGTCACGAAGGACACATCGAGATGGCCCTGGAAAATACGTGACAGCCCTTCCTGGGCCTCACTCCCTCACTCTCCTTGTCCCAGCCGGGCCCTGTTAGGAGGGCTCAGGGGCAAAGTCAGAAAGAAAGGTGGGGGATGGTCATCGGCTGCAGATAGAACTTGCTCATGGCTTTAGAGCTGGCATGTGAATGGCTTAGGCTGTATTAAAATGCTGCATGCCCTGTTTGGCACTAGCCCCCAAACTGAGACACCCTTGGTTGGGTTTCATGTCCTCCATAATGTCTTCCTGGACCAGCGCACTCTGTGGCTCCCCCCTACTCTAGGGTATTCCAGGGCCTACAGTTGTAGAGCACACATGAGTACTCAGGATTTTGCTATCTGGGTGCTAACTATGGCTCCCTTAATTATTTCATATATCTTTTGTCCCTCCAAATAGACAGGGTTATACTGTATCCATCTGTGCCTGTCTGTCTATTTATCATCCTTCTACCATTTATTTATCATCCATCTATTATCAATTTAACTATCAATCATCCCTCCATCATTTATCATCTATCATCTATGTATTTATCTATATTTATATATTATCTATTTTTCATGTCCTCCCACGATGCTCAACACATGGCAATACTCAATAAATTAGCATGGTTGCTTGTTTTATGATAAAAAAAATAATTATGAACAGCTGGCCGACAGAGGGGAGAGGAGGTCTGCAAAGAGCTTAGCGGGGCTGTTTGGTTACGCGGGATGCGTGGTGTCTGGGAATGGACCACCTTCCGCCTGGTGCGTTTCATTATGACTGTACGCACTGACGCTGCTCTGATCTGTGACCAGCCTAGCCCACGTGACCAAAGCTTAGCTCACAGTTCAAACGAACAAAGGACAGACTCCCCCTCTCACTCTGTGCTCTTGGAGGAATTGGTGGGGTTAGGTTTCAGTGATTAGTTTTGAAAAGATTGAGTAAAATGGCCTTAGTGACTTCTGGCTATGGGGTCAGCTCATCTTTTCCTGTTTGCTATGCTAGGCATGGCTTGGAAGAAACCTGGCTGCGTTTCTTCAATCAATACACCGTGTCTCCATCCAAAGGAGTGTGTCTTTTAGAATGATTCCCTTGGGAGACTATACTTATTTCAGCAGTGCTGCCATTGCTGAGCTATAGACGAATCTAGAAACTTAAAGTAATCCTGAAGACTTAGTTTATTTCTTTAAAGGGAAAAAAAAATCTTTCTTCTTCCAGCCTGACTTAAAGAGAAACATTGTCTTGATGTGTTCATCAATAAATGCAACTGTGCTAAAATTTAGGGGATGAAGACCATGGGGAAGACAGGTATTTGGGGTCTGGATCCTCATTTTGCTTGGTTCATGTGAGAAAACCTAGCACCACAGAATGCTGCAGCTCTCTGCACAGAAGAATTATACACTGCAGAAATGATTAAACTTATAGAGAATAAATCTCATTTAAAGAGTCCTACACATGGTAACTGCAAGTGTTATCTTGCAATTTCTAAATTTCTACATTCAATTTATTTACAATCGATACAATCACATGGTTTATATATGTACATATTTAATATATTTAATGCCATTGTTTTATTTTTTTCCATGCTAAATTTATTTACACACCATCCTGTTAACAAAAGGGACTTTAAGGCAGTTTATGGAAACATATAACAAAATAAAAATAATGACACAGTGAGGCAATCTGTTATCACATGATTTTTAAAAAGAATCTGAATCAGGTTTGGCTATAAGCAGAATGTTTCTAGCTAAGAAGTTACCTCATTGGCGTTTTGTTTCTCTGGCTTTGCTCTGTGACACAGAACCTGGAATACATTAGTTCTTAAAAAATGATGGGTGCCTGAATGAACAACATTAGCTTTGCACTCGTCTTCTGTGGGCATCTCTTGCTCTAGGTGGGGATTAATCTAGTCTTTTTTCAGATCACACTTGCACTTGTAGAACATTCTGCTCCTGTAGGCAATCTGAGCAATGTCCATGTGTACAGAAGAGCACAAATACATCTAGCTTTTATGTGGAGACACTATCTTTGTATTAGCTATTCACAAGGCTCTCTGTGCTTCTAGGACAAATAGTGAACTTAGGACTTTGGATATATATTCAGTTTCTTCATTTTACATATGATGAAAGATAGACCCAGGAGGTAAAGTGTGCCATCTGTGGCCACAGAGCTCATCAGGGGAATCGTAACCACGGGGTTGTGCCTCCTTGTCACATCAAAGGTTTATGGGAGGCCAATGAGCTCCAGGGCTCAGAGATCCTCAGATCTACCACTAAGGAGCACACAGAGGCCTCCTCCTCTGGGCTTCAGGACCTGGGGGAGCTGACAGCACAGGGTAGCACAGATGAACCTGTCCCTGGTTGGGCAGCTGCCCGATTTCTAGTCCCTCCCAAAGCAGAGTCAGCCTGTACCTTGTAGTCCATCTGCTCTGAGCAGTTGAACACGTAGACCATGACGCCCAGTGCGCGGCCCAGGTCCTTGGTGGTCTCCGTCTTGCCCGTGCCAGCAGGTCCTGCTGGAGCCCCACTCATGGTCAGGTGCAGAGACTGGGTGAGGGTGATGTAGCACCTGCCAAACACAGGAGGGCACAGGTCATCTTCAGGGACCCAGGTGGCCCTGCTGGGGCCCAGGGAGACAGGGCTGGGGTCCAAGGCCATGTGAGGCCGGACACGGCTTCTGTAAAGGAAAGCCCAGAGACCCCCACTCTCATCCGCTCCCCACGGTGCTGCGGGAAGAACGTTGTAGAGAGCAATCTGACCAGGACACTCCCTCCCTAAAGGGCATCAGTGGCTCTCTGCTGGGCTCTTCTTGATCTTGCCCTGCTGACCTCTCTAGTTTCCTTTCTCCCTCTCCCCTCCCCCAAGCCCCCACACTCTGAGGTCCAGACATGCAGAGCCGTGTCCACTTGCCACACGCACCTGCACCGAGCTTCTCCCCCTCCCAGCCCCAACCCTTTGCATCTACCTAGATGATGACCCTCTTCAAGCTTTGCCTGGCTAATGGTCACTAACCCCTCAGGACTCACACTGGACATTACTTTACCCACAAGTGCTACCGGGTCCCCCAACAGTGGGGTGAGTGAGTAGCTGCTCTCGCAGCTGAGCTCCTACTCCACTTTAACTTCCCATGGTATCTATCAAATACATCTTCTAGAAATGTCTGCATAAGATACATGAAGGAGAGGCTATGTTTTATTTGCTTTTTCTTTCATCTCCAGAACAGCATAGCTCTAGGCTCATATACTCCCTCAACAGGTACTTATGAAATACGTGAGTGAATCTGTGAATGAATGGATCAATCACTCAATCTGTTCACTCCTCCTGTGACTATACTTACTAATGACAATAAGATAAGCTCAGTTTTAAGCTTATTTCTGGTACTTTTAAAAAGACCTTGTATTTCCATTTGGTGTTGGTTTGAGATGTTCCCTTGGGGTAATAAGCACATAAGAAGATGCTCAAGACCAACATTGGTCATTAGGGAAATGCAAATTAAATCCACCATGAGATACAACTACACACCCACTAGAATGGCTAGAATCAAAAAGACAGACAATAACAAGTGTTGATGAGGGTGTGGAGAAATTGGAAACCTCATACATTGCTGGTGGGAAGGTCCAATGGGATAGCCACTTTGGAAGACAGCTTGGAAGTTTCTTAAAAGTAAAGCATACCATGTGATTCTGCAATTTCCCTCTTTGGAATTTGCCTGAGCTAAATAAGAACGTATGTTCACACAAAGACTTGTGCATAGTACAGTACTCACCTGCTCATGGCCCTTGTTCATAGTAGCAATATTCATAAGAGCAAAGAACTAGAAACAAGCCAATGTCCATCAACAGTGAATAGATGAACAAAATGTGGTCTATCCATGCAGTGGAATACTTTTCAGTAGTATAAAGGAATGAAGTACTGAGCATGCTACAAAATGGATGAACCTTAAAAACATTATGCTAAGTGAAAAAAATCCAGATACAAAAGATTATATATTGTCATTGCATTTATACAAAATGTCCAGAAAAGACAAATAAAGACAGCCAGCAGATCTGTCTGGGGTTTGGGATGGGAGCAGGAATTTACCACAAAGAGAGCCAAGAAAATGTTCTAAAACTGTATTATTGTGATAGTTGTACAACTCTATATTTACTGAAAATCATTGAATTGTACACTTGTAACAGGTGAACCCTAAGGCATGTAAATTATACCTCAATATTGCAATAAAGCTGTTAAAATTGTGTCATTGGTCTAACTTTTTAATATCTAGCAAATCAATACATAGACTCTTGGCATACCGTCTGGATAGTCTCAGGGGCCTTCCAAAATTAATTCTGTTTCTGAATCTGATGTCTTGAGATGACCTGGTACTCTGAGTTAATGCCTATCATGCCAGATGGTGATTGGGGTTTCTACTTACTTCACTAAGTCTAGAATCAAAATGGTTTTGAGAAGACTTGAAGTAAGTTCCTTTTTCTCCCCTTTAATTAAGTGCAAAATTCCCTTATCTATTTCAGCCTTTCAAAGTAAAACACAGGAAGGCAGTCTCCCCAGGCAGGGAGGAGAGGTGTGTGGAATGATTACACCATGGCCAGCTTGCCTGTGTGATGGAATAAGTGACTCAGCTGATCATGGGGACTTGGGCTGCATTTAACCCCTGGCCACCTGGGCTCATGCAGCTGACTCACTTTCCCTATTGACATTAGAACGTTGACCTTCACATCCACGAGACAAGGAGAGGTGAGGCAGAGTTAAGGTGAAAAGCTGGGTATCATTTTATCCTTCCTTGGCTGCTGTTACCATCTGGTGACACTTCCTCCCTCTCCCAAATGTTCATAGATAGATCTTCACAGAGTCAGTGCTATGTGCAGCCTTAACTGCACCTGCCCTCCTGGGTTCTGAGTTTTTGGCTCCAGATTGGTTTGCTGCCTTCTACCTCTGCCAGCCTCTGGCTTCCTCTGGAACTGCTCGGGGCCTGATGCAGCCCTGTGCCTCCCAGGAGGAAAGGCGGCAACTTTAACTAGCAAAGTCTTCATTTCCCGACAACTCACCTGTCCACCTTCCCTTCCGCCCCCCTTTCTGTCCCATGATCCCTCTGCTGGCCAGAGGGACGTCGCCAGCCTCTGCTCTCTGAAGCTGCAGGGCTCTCAAGGAATTGGGGAATCCGGAAGTGCAAGGTTTCACAAAAGTAGAATTCTCATAGAAAAACTCAAGAATTCCTTGAAAGAAATCCCTGGAACTGGGCGTCTATCTCTTTTTGAGCATCTACCGAGCTTCTATTATCTTCAGAAAGCACTTGGGGGAAAACATCAAAATATTATTATTTTTACTCCCCATTATATTGGAACTTGAGAGCTGGAAGGATTTCCAAAGTCAACTCATCCGATCCCCCTATTCTATACATGGGTAGACTGAGGTTCAGGGAGGGAAAGTAGGCTGTATGATGAGTTATAATAAGTAAGGCAGGGCCAGTGGGGCTTTAACTCAGGCCATGAGAAAAAACCCAAAAAAGGAGAGAAGCAGTATTTCCCTGTGCCGTGGGAGAGTTGCCATGCTGCTTGGGCTAGTCCTAGTCTTTCAGGATACAGCCCTGCTCCATAATTCTGTCTGTGGTCTTGTTAGAGTACTCACCTCTTTGAATACCCAAGCCAGCTCCTTCAATCTGTTCCTACTTGCTAGTGTGGGCCAATAGATTGTGCTATAGGAGTTTACAGCAAAGACTCTGGACTCAGACAGGATGAGTTCAAACCTCGCCTCCACTATGAAGTATCTGTGAAACTTGGCCAAGTTATTCAAATTTCTTTGTGCCTTAAAAAAAAAAGGCATCATTGAGATCTATCATGTCATATTTTCTTTGTACAAAGGAATTTAGATGAATTTGCTGCTTCAAAAACAATAGCAATTGTGAAAATGGCAAGGAATCCTTTAAGAAGAGATCCAGAATCACCAATGAACCCAAACGCAGACGTGGATCAGTTTAGTTTGGTTCCAGTGGGAATGCAGAAACTTTTGTGTTGGAAGAGACCTCAAAGTTGAGGCAGTTTGACTCTTTCACCATGCTGGGCTTTCCCCCACAAACTCCTTCAGATATGATCATGAAGCCTTTTCTTCCTGCAAGGCACAGTTTATTATTCTAGAAGGTGGCCCCTTACACAGTGGGCCAGTTCTAATTGTTTGATAGGCCTTCCTAATGTTGAGCTAAAATTAGCTTTGTTTGGGCAAATGACTTGTAGAGGTTTTATTCTTATCTTCCTCACCAAGATCTCATAAGGATAGCATGAGACAAGAGATTTGAAAGTACATTGAAACGCAGAAACCCAGTCCGCTTTCAAGGTGTTATTTTCGAGGCAATAAATATATGAAATCCAGCTTTTCTTTTTTTGATAGTTATTCAACTGGAGGATAAAGAAAATGTCAAAGATGCTGTATCTTGGTTTCAGCTATGACTAGCCTGTGGCTATCACAGAAATGTGGTCTGGATAATCTTAGAGTTGGTGAAAGCACAGTTGGTTTATACTAATTTTCTAATGCTGAGTAACAAATCACCACGCACTTGGTGGTTTAATGTAACACTCATTTAATATCTCACTGTTCTGTAGGTCAGAAATCAAGGTGGGTTTTCTGCTTAGCGTCTCATAAGGCTAAAATCAAGGTTCACCAGCTTGGCCAGACTCTCATCTGGAGACTGGGGAGGAATCTCCTTTCAAACTCATCCAGGTTCTTGGTAGAATTCACTCCTGAGGTCCCTGTTGGTGACTGTTGGCCAGGGGGTCTCTCAGCCCCTACAGGCCATTCTGCCTTCCTTGGACACGGCCTCCTCTATCTTCAAAACCAGCAATGGCAGATCACATTCTTCTCGTGCTTCAGATCTCTCTGCCACCCCTTTCTGCCCTCAGCCAGGAGAAAGCTCTGCTTTTAAGGGCTCATATGATCCCATTAAGTCCACTTGAATAATTTCCCTCTTCCATACAACACAACGCAGCCATGTAAACCATATCATCACAGTCGCAGTTTTTACCCACACTTGAAAGGGAGGGGATGGCACAAGGGTGAGAGTCATGGCGGGGGTGGGGGGTATAGGAAGGTCATTTATAGAATTCTGCCTACCACACAGTTCAGTGATCATGACCAAGAAATGAACATGAATGTGACAATATCCACTTCCAGGGAGCCTGCAGTGGCATGCCCAGGCCTCAGGTTAACTTGAACTAAGAAATAATTGATTAATAGAAGATGGACCAAAATTCTAAATAATGCTAACAATTAAAAATGATGGGATAGAGCTGACAAAGTCAAATTTAAGAGAAACAAATACAGGTGATTATTGAACTGATCTTGAAATGAACAGAGACTTTCTAAGCATAAAAGTAATAACAGAACACCCCAGAGAAAAATGAGCAATGACAGTAATAAATAATTCACAGGAAAAGAAAACGGAGTAGCCAATAAATGCATAAAAATGTTCAACCTGTGGATAATTAAGGGCATCCAAATCCAGGCGAGATACACTTTTGACTGATAAAATTAATTAAAAAATGTAACAGTAATACTTAATGCTGGTCAGAGTGTTGTGTGATGAACACTTTCATAAACTACTCATGAGGGTGGAAACAACATTGTGTTTCAGGAACAATTTAAAGTATGTATCATCTAATTATTCTGCTTCTTGGAATCTATCCTAAGGAAATAAAAAGAAATTTGGTCAAAATTTACATGTAAGTGAGTTGATACAGCTTTAATTTTAATAGTAAAAGCTTAGATATAGATAACTTAAATACCAACAATATGGTTATGTTACATAAATTATAGGACACTTGTAAATAGACTATAATTCAACTATTAAAGTGTTTTAGAAGAATATTTAGAGACTATTTATGTCAGTTTGCATGTTAAAAAGAAAGAACATGCACAATACAATGTTAAATAAAACAAGCAATCCATGATCTTTTATATACAGCATGTGATCCCAATTTCATTTTTCAAAATCTGCATGTAGAAGGAAACAGACTAAATATTAAGAGTGGCTGTCTCTGGGTGACTTTTATTTTCTTTTTTTATAGATTGCTAAGTTGTCCAGATTTTCTCCAATAAAAACATCAGAGAAAAACTTAAAAAGAAAATCATATGACATTTGCTATTTGTGTCCTTGTCCAGCAAATCACCTTCAAAGACTCTTGCATCGATTATATTTCACCTACTTGCAGGAATTCTTGAGAAATTAAGGGGTACTCAAAATAGATAAGTAGTTGATTAAAACAGTGCTTCACACAGCCCAGGGCAAAAAGGGGTACCTGTGTGTGAAGGAGAGGGAAGAGAAGTAAAGTGGAGATCATCCAAAGGTCAAGAAACAACTTATGAGAATTGCTTTTGTTCAGCCTGAAAAAGCATTTCTATTTCGTTCTTCAACTTAGTGTTGTGCCAAAGTCCTGTGACAAGGGCTGAGCCATCGCACCTACTTATACATTCAAGTCCCATCCAGGCAGTGGGAAATTCCAGAGAAACAGGCATAATCAGTCGGATGTGCTGTAATATGGGTGTGCTTTTAATGAATGTGCAGAGGTTGTACGGATCAATTGTCCATTTGATTAATTCTTCTGGCAGGAGAGAATTAAATGTATTTAGGCTACACACCAGTAAAGGCTGAATGCTTTTTAAAATGTGATTTTCTGTGTTGAGGACAATTTTTTTTTCTGGGCAAAACATTTCTTGAGATAATAATGGAAGTCAATGAGTGAGTGGAATTTGCCGTATAAATATTCAACTATATACTGCTTTGTCAGAAAAGCATCTCATGTGCAAACGAGGTTAAGGTCTATATAGTATTCACCATTATTTGCAGCAAATCTTCCTTTCAAGTTCTTATTTGCATCATTTCACAGAAGAGCGATAAATTCCTGTTTCAGAAATAATTCATTGTCAAAACTTTACCCTTTTCCTCTCTAAGGCATTCGGCATTTCTGTACTAGAGAACTCTCAGTCTAAAAGAGGTAATTATCTTCTTTAACTCCCAGGCAGGTGCTATGACCCAGGGAAAAGAAAAGTCTTGTACTTTTTATCATTTGGAATGACAATGTCTGAGATGTCAGTGGAAGGAAGGAAATATTCGAATGGTATAGGGAAGCTAGGTACATATCTGGAGGCTCAGAAATCATTTTACTACATTCACTCAAGGAGCATTTCTTGAATGCCTATTATGTGCCAAACAGGGTGCTAGGTTCTGGGAGTAGAGCAGAGAGCAAATGAAAGTCAATGTTATCATGGAACATGCAGTCTAGAGTGGAAGGCAGACATTCATCAAATTGTTCAAATATATAATGGCTTCACTATTCTGTTCCAAGCAGTAAAAAATCCCAACTATTAGCTCACATTCCAAGGCAGGCAGAAAAACTCACTGCAGTCAGAAATACTCTACCAGACTCCCCCATGCTGATGATGGATGTCTTGCTGAGCATCTTCATAAGGACAAAGACACTTGAGAGGGTCCAGTCTGAATGAAAAGGTGAGAAAACTTTTCCCTTAACCCACCCTGGATAGAGCGCCCCTCCAACTAGTGGGACCCACTTTAAGGCCAAGTAAAACCCTAAGACTACAACTCCCCAGAGCTGCTGCTGCCTTTGTCATTCCAGCTGCAGAGAGAGCTCCATCTCCCTCTAAGCAGGTGTTGTTTGCATTTGTCTTAAGCTGAGATGGGGACGAGGGTGGGTTTCCAGCCCAGTGCAAAAGACAGAGTAGCTGCCTTTGGGAGCCAAGGTGCAGACGGAGTCCTGGGTAGATTCTTCCCCTAAGTCAACTTCCCTTTGTTGATTCTGTCTATGCTGATGATCTGGGCGTTTGGCATTCAAACATCATTCATTCATCCTACAAATAGTAATTCGACACCTACTAGGTAGGTGCTGGTGATGTCACAGCAAATAAGACAGACAAAGGTTTCTGGCTGCAAGGAGCTTGCAGACAGCAGACAGCAAGCAAGCAAGGTCGTTTCAGATTGGGGGAGATGTCAGGAAGAAGGTAAGCGGGGGATCTCTCAGGGTTATCTTCTGGGCGTGTGTAAGCGGGGAGAGGCTGCCTTTTAGAAAGAGTGGTCAGGGAAGGCCTCATGGAACTGAGAGGAGAACAGAGGATCAGAAGGTGCTGGTGGAGAAGGGTGTTCCAGGCAGAAGGAGCCATGTGTGTGAAGGCTCCAAGATGACAACCTTCTAGTGATCACGGATTAGCAAGGAGACCGTGTGGTTGAAATGTAGGCAGTGAGGCACCAGGGCAGTCAGTGGAGAGGAATTGCCAGGTCCTATGAGGAGTTCAGGTTTTAGTCTAAGAGTAGCATGGGAGCTCCTAGAGATGCAGATGTGACTTCTACAGTGTCCCGCAAGAAAGAGAGATCTGAAAGTAAGAAGGGAGCAGTGGGACTCTGGGTGGGGAAACTTTCCAGACTAGGCAGGAAAATGAGTTAAAGAAACAGAAAACATGAGAGGAAATGAACCATCGTGACCATGACTGTTCAGCCAGGAGGTCTTGACCCACGGATAATGTTGGGATTTTAAAGTAATCTGGACTTCCTGTGCCCTATTCGTTCCATGAGCACAGTGATTGCAATTTAACTAATTTGGAAATATTTATCAGATATTTGGAAATATATCTGAAGACTTGACTAAAATACAGGCAACATCACTGAAAATAGGCAGAAAGAAAATTAAGTAAAAGATGGCACAGATTCTATCTGGCCATTTTAACCTTCACAATTGATGACAATCTCCTTATTACCTACAAGTCATTTCTTTCGGGGAGCCAGTCATTCAGATATACAACTCTTTCTGAAGAAGAGGAGATTTAGTGGTCAATGGGATTATAAGGAAAGGGCATGAAGTCTGAGCAGAATTCACAGAAATCTCAGCAGAATTAAAATATCATTTCTCATATAGACCATGGCCTTGTTTCCCTGTCCTCTCTCTCCTTTGCCTATGTTCTGCCATCAGATAAATCTCCAAAAGGTACAGATTTCATCATTTTCACTCCTCTGATGAAAATTTTCCAATAGTTTATCATGACTTATGGATAAAGAATATATTCTTCACACTCTGTAGTCTGACTCCTTTATGGCTGACAACCTCCCCAACAAAGTCAAAAGAGTCTACACTGGCTCTCCCAGGAACATATCTGAGTTTTCCCATTTACATGACTTTGTCCACAATATACCATTTTCCAGGAATGTTTATCAGCAGCCCTTTAACTTTTGGGAATCTAGATCACTTTGACAATTGACGAATGCTGTATATCCTCTTAATGGAAAAAGTAACACATGAACAGATTTCTGTATGATTTCATGGACACCCTGATGATAATCTTACAACCTACTGAAATCCTACTGGAATCCAGTATGTCCTTCCAGGTCCAGATCAGATACGGTCTCTTCCCTGAAGCTTTTCGAGTTCTCTTCATCTCACTGTGAACCCTCTGTGTCCAGAGGGCTTACTGCCAAGTCACTTGCTTAGAAATTTGTAGCCAGTGGTTATGAACTTTATTTTATCCTACGGCCTTGTACTTTTCCCCCTTGTGCTGGTTAAATTTTCATCTACATACGTCTCATTTTCCTCACTAGAATTGGAATTTAAGAGCAGGAAATATTTTCATCACCTCAGTATTCCCAGTGACCAGTTCAGTGTCTGGTGTGAATTCATTCGTGTGTGAATTAATATGAATGACAGAGAATATGTCTTCCTAAAAAATTGTGAGCTCCTTCGTGGTTGGGACTACCTTGCTTTTATCTTTGTATTCCCAGGGTGAGAGGGACTGAATAAACGTGCCAGTTGATTGATCTACTGATGATAAGAAAATAATAATAGGGAACAATTACTAAACACTTATTATATACTAAACTCTTTATAAGTTTCACTGTCTTTTATCCTTATAAAAATCATCATTTCACAGATGAGGAAACCAAAAATTAGGTCAATTTTTTTTTTCACGGTCAAACAGCTGGCGTGCACTAGAGCTGGTGTTAGGTGTGTGTGACTGCCAAGCACTTCCTCAAAAAGTCATGGTTCATTGATTTGCTCTCTGGGGTTTGTTCCCAAGAAAAGCTCTGCCCTACATCCTTTCAGTTTCATTTTAAATCTGCTGGTTGAGTCGGGTCGTTACCTTGCAGCTCTGTGGACAAATGGCAAGTGACGGTGACCTTGACCCTGGACAGTCACTGGATAGTCTGAATCAGACAACACTAAGGTTGTCAGTAGCTGACACCAATGCTCACCTGTCAGTCAAAGGTGTGATCACCAGGCGAGGCGTATTTCCCAGGTACTCATAGGAATACAGAAACTGGGCATCGCAGATGTTGGCAAAGCAGTGTTTGACCTCGTCATCCCAACGATGGCGCAACTGGGACAGCCAGAGGAAAGCCTGGGCATTGTCTACCTACAGAGAGGTTGGCAAAGTAGGTGGGTGAGCCATTGTGTTCAACAGAGAGCAGGCGGCCCCTTGGCTACAGGACACATAGGAGCCTGGAAGACTTGGGGGTTTTCTGCTGCTCAATTCTGTGACCACCACTACACCGAAAGCACAGGCTGCCCTGATGATACTTTTGCTGAGTTTTTAAAAGGTAGGAGCAGCCACCATGATCCTCTCAGTGCTGGGAAGATGCTGGGGTCCCCATGTTTTGGCCATGCATAGCAACTCCTATGGGGTAGCTGTGCACAGAGAGGGACAGCTCTGCATGTTTGGGACTCACCTTCTGAGTAATCATCTTGGCCACCACATCCCGGGCATGCACATCGATGGTGCATATGGTCATGATCTTCTGCCGGTCCCCCTTGGAGAGCTGGCCAATCAGCATGGAGATGAGGGTTCTGAGCTGGGCCACTTGCTTCTTGTAATAGTCCTTCAGGGCACTCTCATAGCCTTCCTCCAGCCTGGCAAATGCAATGCCCACTTCTGTCGTCCACCAGATTTGAGTGCAGGTCAGGGCCACCTGTGGCAGCAAGAGTCACTTAGCAAAGCTGTTACCACGGCTGTTCCCAACCAGCCCACTCACCACACAGCAAGGGCTCAGGATGTAATTGTGTGGGCGACATAAGCCCCTTCGCTCCCTCTGCCACCAGCGTCGACTAAGTGAACCATATGCTCTAGCAGCCCTTGAAGATGTGAAGTAGTTGCAGAGTAAGTGGGAAAAACACTTTCTGCTCTTGAAAAATGTATCACTGGGTTGAGAACAACCAGAGACTAACTGTGGTCAATGTCAGTGGCTCCTGAAAATTGCTACACTGATGATAAAGTCTTGTACTTTGCAGAGGCAGCATCTTTTTCCCGTGCTTGGGAGGACAATGATATGTTGACTGAGCATCTCGGTGACACCCAGTTTTTGCTTTGTTCTTCTTCTTGTGGTCCAATATTCTAATTTAGCGAGGCCCTGCTGACCCTCTGGGGCACACATTTGCTTGTCCACAAGACTTTCATGACTTTTATTTTTCAAAACCTATAACTCTAAAATGCCTCCTTTCGAAAGCCAAGGTGGATGACACCAACATTCAGTGTGGTCAGTGTTTTTCAGAGATTAAAAGTAAATACATGGAAAAAGCAATTCAAATACATACTTCTGTTTGCTGGGAAACTTAACATAGAACATGAATAATTTTGATTATCCATGGTGGAGCATTTAGAAACATTGCTCATCTGTAGTATCATTTGGTTTGGGAGATACTGCTGTAGATGATACCTATTGTAATAGCAAGAAGCAACACTTAGTCTTGTCTCAAAATTCTGATACAGGTATATGAGGAATTCTGATGGAAATTATGACTTTTGTTGGAATAGAGAATCTCATTGTAGCAAATAGTACCATTCCTTAGTTTATCCATTTCTAATTTTGAATTTATATCCTATCAGATTTTGGTACAGAAGTTCCTCTTTTACTGGTGGCGTTGTTGGGGTGGCTGGATGGGATGCACCAACTCCCTGTCAATAAATACCTCTTCTCCTCGGTGCTGATGCCTTTCTCTTCTTTTCGTCCAAGTTCCTCCCTGCCATCCACATTCACTGTCCGTACTTCCCACCTGCTTCCCACTCCTCAACCCCTGGCAATGTGGCCTCTTCCCCACCACTCCCCTGAAATGACCTCACCAGGTTCATCCACGGGACTCCTTCACCCTCTTTATTTGGCTTGATTGTGTAAAAGCGTTTGGCATTTCTGACCCTCATCTGCTATCAAAAGCTTCTGTTTTTGTTTCCATAATTACCACTTCCCAGTTTTCCTTCTGCCTAAAAAGACCATTTCTCATTCTGCTTCTTCTTGCCCACTCGGGCTCTGAAGGATGTTCAAGGACTTGTTCTGCACTCTCATCTCATTCTACACACTTTCCAGGAGCAATCGCATCTACTCCTATGGCTTCGATGGCTACTGAACGTCTGCAGTCCCCACCCAGACCAACATCACTACTGTGCTGTTAACCGGGGAAAGGAGAAGCGGTATATTAAAGCCAGATTTTACATCTTAAAAAATGCTCCTTAGGTCTTCCCTCTCTCTTAGTACCCTCCTGAGAAACCTACAAAGAATTCAGATATATCATAGAATCAAGTCAGACTCCCTAATGTGGACTGTAAGAACTGGATTTTAGAATCCATCTGCCATCTCTTGCTACTCACCCCTCACTCTGGCTTCAGCAAAACTCAGTCCCTTGAACACATCATGCCTGCCCTGGCTTCCCAGCCTTTGCCCGGCCCCTCCCTCTGCTTGGTTGCTCTTTCCCTCCACGATTAGCCTACTAACTGCCACTTCAAATCTCAGCTTGCATATCAGATGCCCAGGGGGTGGTCCCCGGACCCTGCTCACCAGCTATGTGCTTCTGGAGCACACTGAGCTTCCCCTTTTGTCTCACCAGTCACATTTGTGAGTGGCTGAGTCCACATGAGCCTGTAAACTCCAGCAGGTCGAGTTACTTTGCCTTGTTCCCTGCTGGTGTCTCCTGCACGGGGCACAGAGCTTGGCACACACAAAAGAGCTGGTTCAAAGAGTTGGGATTAGGTTGAATTTTCTCCCGACTCTAGCCAGTAAGGGATAAAATAGACCACCCTGGCTTTTCCAAGGCCGTGGTTGAACCACGGCCTGTTCAACCGTGTGTTGCTGTCCACCCCCTATCCCCTCCTGCTGACCCTGCACAGCCACCTGGGATTCAAGCCCCTCTTGACTGGGACACACACAGCAGGTCTGGGGTCCCACAGCCCCTGAAGGCTGAGGGAGGGAGCCGGGGAGGATGCAGCCCCCAAAGGTCCCGCGGGGAGAATACCTGAGCTGGGTAGTCAAAGAGCCACTGCTCCCTCGGCTTTTCTTCGTAAGCAGCCACGCCTTCGGTCATCTCATGCCTCACGGTAGCCTTCATGTGAGCAAGCACGTGGTTCAGCCATGTTTCCACCTGGAAGAGCAACTCTGGGTTAGACATGGGCACCTGAGAAGCTTTGATCAGCACTACGTGTTTTCTCTCCCTCTGCCCAAGGGAGTGAAGAAAATAGAAAATACCCGCCGTGGTAACATAGCCACACAAGGCTGCCAGGAGGCACAGGGAGACACCTCATCTGTGCCATCCAGGGCATGATGAGTGAGGATGAGGTGTGATTAACCACAGGCTGAGGTGCCCATGTGGAACACAGAACACGTGGGGCAGAGCAGGTGGGAGATGCCGACCAGAGTTCACACGATAAAGTCTAAACCTGGGTCAAGCTAAAGGTGAATAAGTCAGTGGATTCGCATGGCCTTGCCCACAAAGAGCAGAGAGATGCAAGCCAGGATTGAATTTCCCAGCTTAATGCTTTCTGGGACTACATAAAGAACACATTCTGAATTAAACCCCAGGGCCACCCTCATCATATGACTGAGAACCTCTGATTATTTTCTGGTACTAGAATTGTTTTCCAAGAGACCTTTATGTGGATAAAGGTGGAGCCCTGTAAAAGATCTCCTCTCCAGGTGTTATTCTGCACTAGATCGAATCAATGCTTTGCTGGATCATTTCGGATAATGAACAAGGAAGGGCTTTTAATACCTTAGTGGTGGTGCTGAAGGACGGCAAGGAGGTTTAGGGAGTAAATGGCCCCATGATTCGTGTTCCTTGAATTGAACGTGGATATTTGGAGGTAGTAGCTCCTGGGGCAGGACAGTAGTTGGCTCTCCGGGGGAAGGACAGTGGGAGGAAGTGACTGACTCTGAGGGTTACTTATGCAGGGAGGGGACAGCTCTGGAAAGTAGTTGATTTCAAAGGACATTTTCTCCCAGGGAAGGTGCGAGTGTTCCAGATTCCCCTGCGGGGTGCTCCAGGGGTTGCCATGTTAACATCCCCTGGTGCCACTAATCATTCTAAAATCCTTTTCTTGTTGACTTGGGTAGTTGTTTATGTGCATTTTATTCCTCTCTGCACAAGTCTTTGGTGAAGGAAAAGATATAAATGTTGACATGTGTCCTTCCCGGGGAGAGGAAAGCAGGGCACGGGCGCTGCTCCAATGTCAGTTCGAGTCAAAGGAAGTCGCTGTCCCAGGGCAGGGACAGCAGCTCTGGACCAAGGCCACAAAAGCCCTCCCTAGAGTTGATGCTGATCGCATTTGAATGCAGGCGCCTGAGAGAGAAGAAAGGTTACCTGCCCGCTGCAGTCGCAGGGCTCGCTGAAGGCCACGTACTCTTCCTCTTTGCTGTACATGCCGAGACTTGTCTTGGTTGGCTTCTCCCCGGCATCTAGCTGGAACCGCATCTTGGCCATGTTGTCGAA